>JASEVX010000014.1:16908923-16997504 GCA_031761405.1 Serripes groenlandicus
TTTTGACCAATCAACATGGCTTGAAGGAATCTGAAAGTGGGTCATCCAAGGAACATTTCTACAAAATTATTTGAAAATCGGGCCGACACTTTTGGAGAAGAAGATTTTTTAAGTTTGCACTATAGCCATATAAGGCAAAATAGCCCCCCCCCCCCCCCCCCCCCCCCCTGGCGGCCATGTTTTTCGACCAATCAACATGGCTTCAAGGAATCTGATAGAGGGTCACCCAAGGAACATTTCTACAAAATCATTTGAAAATCAGCCTGACACTTTCGGAGGAGAAGATTTTTTAAGTTTTCACTATAGCCATATAAGGCAAAATAGCCCCGCCCCCCTGGCGGCCGTGTTTTTTGACCAATCAACATGGCTTGAAGGAATCTGGTAGAGGGTCATCCAAGGAACATTTCTACAAAATTATTTGAAAATCTGTCAACCAGTTTGGGAGAAGAAGAATTTTGAAGTTTTTTTCGTTTCGTTGCCATGGAAACCAGAATTCTGCATGGATCCCAAAAAATTTGAAGAAATTCTGGTGAGGTCATTAAGAGGATGCTTTCTGTGAAGTTTCATCCCAATTGACCCACTGGTTACTGAGGAGAAGATGTTGAAGATTTTTTAAGTTTATACTTTGGCCATATAAGGCAAAATAGCCCCCGCCCCCTAGCGGCCATGTTTTTGGACCAATCAACATTGCTTGAAGGAATCTGATAGAGGGTCACCCAAGGAACATTTCTACAAAATTATTTGAAAATCGGCCTGACACTTATGGAGGAGAAGATTTTTTAAGTTTTCATTATAGCCATAAAAGGCAAAATAGCCCCGCCCCCTGGCGGCCATGTTTTTTGACCAATCAACATGGCTTGAAGGAATCTGAATAGAGGATCACCCAAGGAACATTTCTACAAAATTATTTGAAAATCGGCCTGACACTTTTGGAGCAGAAGATTTTTTAAGTTTGCACTATAGCCATATAAGGCAAAATAGCCCCGCCCCCCCCCCTGGCGGCCCATGTTTTTCGACCAATCAACATGGCTTGAAGGAATCTGATAGAGGGGCTTGAAGGAATCTGATAGAGGGTCACCCAAGGAACATTTCTACAAAATTATTTGAAAATCGGCCTTACACTTCGGAGGAGAAGATTTTTTAAGTTTTCACTATAGCCATATAAGGCAAAATAGCCCCGCCCCCCCCCCCCCTGGCGGCCATGTTTTTCGACCAATCAACACGGCTTGAAGGAATCTGATAGAGGGTCATCCAAGGAACATTTCTACAAAATTATTTGAAAATCTGCCAACCAATTCGGAGAAGAAGAATTTTGAAGTTTTTTCGGTTTCGTTGCCATGGAAACCAGAATTTTGCATGGATCCAAAAATTTCACGGAATTCTGGTAAGGTCATTGAGAGGATGCTTTCTGTGAAGTTCATCCAAATTGACCACTGGTTACTGAGGAGAAGAAGTGACGCACGACGCACGACGCACGACGGACGACGGACAAACGGCGATCACAATAACTCACCTTGAGCAAAGCTCAGGTGAGCTAAAAAGAAGGGACAGAGTGAGATGAAACATTGTAATTTGTACAGTGTGAAACAGTAATACTACAAAAGAGTGCTTATAAAGGATTGAGACATTTAACGTTGATGTTGCGACATATAGCGGCAGTACCTTGTTTTGCGACATTTGGCGTTACAGATGCGACATATAACGTCAGAAGGTTTTGCGACATTTAGCGTTGGTTGCGACGTTTAGCGTCAGCCTTGTGACATAAAACGTCAAGTGTGACAGTTAGCGTTGGTGCGACATTTAACGTTGCTACAGTGTTCCTTGGCCGCCAGGGAGCGGGGCTTTTTTGCCTTATATGGCTATAGTGTAAACTCAAAAAAATCTTCTCCTCCAAAAGTGTCAGGCAGATTTTCAAATAATTTTGTAGAAATGTTCCTAGGGTGACCCTCTATCAGATTCCTTCCAGCCAAGTTGATTGGTCGAAAAACATGGCCGCCAGCGGTCGGGGCTTTTTTGCCTAATATGGCTATAGTAAAAACTTGAAAAATCTTCTCATCCGAAAGTTTTTGGCCAATTTTCAATTATTTTTGTAGAAATGTTCATTGGGAGATCATCTATTAGATTCCTCCAAGCCATGTTGATTGGTCGAAAAACATGGCCGCCAGGGGGCAGGGCTATTTGGCCTTATATGGCTATAGTGAAAACTTGAAAAATCTCTTGTTAAGCAGAAGCTTTTGAGTAAGATTTAGAAAACCCTTGGTCAATGGTGATTTTTTTTGTAACAAAAATGATTAAATACTTAGATGAGTGAGTCGGGCCATAATGGTTATCCATTTGTTTTACATGTCTTTTGAAACTTGGCCATTAAATATAATATTCACATGTATGTCTCATGATTTATTTTTATAGACAACTAAAATGGCATTTAATTTTAACGGATGCGTCATTTATTCTTTTACCCGAAGTTGTAATATTTATAAACAATGCATAGTTTATAAATCACACATCTATGCAAAGGCAAATGTTTGAACAGTTTTATGTACCCAAACAAATTCAGTGCCTTCAGCGCTTTGATTGTTTCTGTTACCAGTTTATGTTGATACTTATCTATTAAAAGGAGAATTTGACGTTATTTTAATATCGATAATCGCTGCAAGCAGATGCGCGTATGTAATCAAATTAGAATGTGCGACGTAAAGGTTTGTAGTTATCGCCTTTTGATTACATAGTTTATGAAAATAAAGTATCCCAGTCTAGCTAATAGGGACTATTTGTCTTCGTAAATAAAACACAAAAACGTAAATGCCAGTCAAAATAAAGGAACTGCACATACTTAAAACATCGGAATATTTATTTCATTTTAGATGTGTCATAACTTAGTGTTTTTAAACAAACGCAATTGTAATATGTTCAAGACATTTAAAAAGAAAAAAATCTAATAATAACCCCTCCTCCCATGTCATTTCCGAAAACCTATTAAAAATAGAAGTCGCGGGCTTCTGCCCGGCGACTAATTACGATTTTCAAAACGAATCATCGGATACGCTTTAATCATGTGTTGTGAACAAGAATATGATGTTGTCAACTCCCGTTGCCTAGAAACTAGTTTCCAAGCGTTGCAACGGAGAAGGCAGTCGGTCACTGACGCCATGAGAGACTATATTGAAGGATAATATAATGTTTTAAACTATATCCCAAGATTGCCTTTTCATTTAAAGATACTTTCATATGTTCAAAGTCGTCTGCTGCAGAATTGTGGTATGTGGTACATATGACCAGGGACACTATATGACCATCCAAACGAAGAAAGACTTCAATTTATTTATGTGTTATATTTGCCCACTGTCACTAGAACAGCAATATATGCTTATTGTTCTACTGCCAGTGGGCTTGCCGGTGTATTTATTATGCGCACATGTCATGAGACCTCCATGGCTCATCTCTTTATCTGTAATGAGTACAACACCGTAGTCGCTTACCTAAATGAAAAGAAGCATTGCCTAGCAGCTGAGTGTAGTTGTGCCAAGAACTACCAACAGTGAAGGTGGGACGTATGAGCCTTCTGCGTGGATTCATGATAATGGCTGTCGCAATGGACTCTGGACATTGAGTAAACTGAATCTGAAACGGAAAACACTGACTGTCTAAGTAGATAGCTTTGTAGTAGGAAAAGAAGAAATCGCTTATTCCGAGCAATGCTTTCAAGAGTCGTCTGCCATATATGTGTCAAACGGCTTTTGTACTACACACAAGGTTAATAAACTTTACATAACATGTATTAGTTTCCTTCGGAGTCTGATTATGCCACTAAAGGACCAAAGAAAGAAAGTAAAGATATATGTTCCTCCAAGTTTGCTTCACATCTGCAATATTTATAAATCATAAAACATGTCATGATTTGTTTATATTTCATAATTAGAAATAAATATGAGAATGATTCAATAGTTTAATTTTTTGGAGGAAAAAGAATTTTAATATGCCAAATCGTTCAAGGTTTGAATTTCTTCCCACGAATCCCCCAATTACGTAAAACACCAATCAAAGGATAAATGAATGCAATGTCATACACATGTAACGTTCATGTCCATTACTTTGATTAAAACAAGACTTACCTGTTGATTATCACAGTTTTGTAGGAATTCTATGTTAAATCCACACGTTGTTTTATAAACAAATTCATAGAAAATTAAAACAAACACCAACGCCCGCCATTGAACAAACATCCTAAGTTAAGTTTGCAAAGAATCTTGTCTCCGTCTTGATATATACTGAACGAAATAAAGTACATGTATATGTATCACATGTATTTGCAGTATAGAAAATAAAACAAAAAACATTGTGCATGAAAAGCAACAAGATTGCATGAAAAGCAGCAAGATGAAGATAATTGGTCTTGAGAGTACACGTTATGAATCATTTGAAATCGTAATATACATTTAAACATAAAATAGGAAAACAAACCCACAAGATCATTAGATTGTGTTCGGTGGAGTTTGAAAGTCATTGGTCCATTAACCATGTATCACGAGCAAACGACTTCGAAAACATCTCAATTAAAATAATGAAAATCTATATAGAGTATATTTGAGCCGTCTCGCGAGAAAACCAACATTATGGCCTCTGCGTAATGTATCGACCCAGATCAGCATGCGCTGTCCGCGCAGACTGATCCGAGCCAACACATTCCGTTTCAGGGGATAGAGGTATAGAGTAACAATTCCCGAAACAGAAAATCGACAGGAGGCGAAAAGTGTCTATCCGGGTAACCCTGCGCGGCATGCTTAGGCTGATCCGGATCGATATTACGCATAGTCCATAATGTTGGTTTTCTCGCGGGACGGCTGATTTGTCGAATAGAATTGAATACTTGTGCCAAACATATTGCCTGCTGCATCTGCATGTTGGGAAGACCTGCCTGCTGCATCTGCATGTTGGGAAGACCTGCCTGCTGCATCTGCATGTTGGGAAGACCTGCCTGCTGCATCTGCATGTTGGGAAGACCTGCCTGCTGCATCTGCATGTTGGGAAGACCTGCCTGCTGCATCTGCATGTTGGGAAGACCTGCCTGCTGCATCTGCATATTGGGAAGACCTTTTCGCTGTTTTCGATCTAAAATATATCAAAACAACAGACTTCGAAAGTCTCAGTGAAGTGTTTCGCTTACCCTGATCACATTTGAATATAGTTTGTAGTTGAAAACAATAAGTAGGGTCTACAAGTAATACAAGTAAGGCAGTGTTCATTATAATATCGGTTCTTGCATCCAGTTCTTTTAAAGATCGCCATCCGCGCAAAAATATAATGCCGCGCTATTATGTTATTGTTAGATTTCAAATTAAAGATCAATTGTATCTTATCACGAAGTTGTCTCTGAATAAAATAATTACTTAAAAATAAAGCGTTTACTGTACTGAAATAATAAGTTTTATAGCCGAATTGTGCATCACTTATCAGATCATATATTGCCGACAACATTTTTTAACGCTCATAAATTAAAGATGTAAATAGCTTTGTCAAAAGGCCCCTGATAGTTATTTGGATTGGATGTGTATCTCCTTTACCAATGAATTGAATATACTTTTATTTATAGAATGTGTCGACATGTTTGCGTAGATGCATTCAAAAGTCATCTGCCTATAGTTTGTTGTATGCGAAAAGGGGATATGAAACAAAGGTCTTCTTCCTCAGACCGTGTCAGTCCACGTGTGTCCGTCTGCGAGAAACGATAACTTGATGAAATCAACAGTGAACGACGAAACATGTCTCAATACAGGAAAGGATAAATTGAAGTAAACTGCAGCATAAGAAGTACAGCAATTTATTCTTTCCCCCCCCCAATGTATTGACGCCTCTGCAGCAGACAGCTTTTTGAAAACATAATGACAAAAGAAGAAATTGCTCAAAACGAGCAATTTCTCCTTTTGACACAATGTTTTCCACTTTTAGTCATTGATTATCCATTCAATTATAGAGAGTTTCTATTTTTTGACAAAATATGTTCAAAGTCGTCTGCTGCAGAATCAACTGTCACCTATTGTAATTGGAACGATGGGGACAAATACAAAGGAGTAAGGCTTTGAAATTAAATTTGTAATGTAAAAAGTATACAATTTAATAAATATTATAAAGAAAATGCTATATCTGAAGAAAAGGAAGAAGAATTAAGACACAATTATTCAAAACATTGTAGAGAAAGAAGAGGGTATCAAGTTTCCCCAAAATGTTTTCAAAAGTTGTTTACGGTAGTGTTTTTGTAATAGGTCTGTATCTAGGAAAGGGTTAAGTCTATCCACATACAGACACATTTAAACCTTTCCCACATACAGATGTGTTCTGTCTTCTCTTTTCACTTATTATTCTTTAATCTATAAAGAGTTTCCATATTTTCACCAAGATCATTTTAAAGTCGTCTGCTGCTATGGTTAACGTATTTGTAACAGACAGCTTTTGAAAGCATTGTGGCAAAATTAACAATGAGCATTTTCCCCATTTGCCACAATTTGTTCAACTCTTTTCAATAATCATGCTTTCTGCTGCAGATTTGTTGTAAGTGGGAAAAGGGTTGTAAGTGGGAAAAGGGTTGTAAGTGGAAAAAGGGTTGATTAAAGAGAAATAGTGTTCAATAGAGCATCAAGTTGTGACAAATCATTCGACTGTAACTAAAGCTAAATTGCCTTGTGTAACCCTTTCCCTTATATAGACGCTTTCTGACGCCTCTTCAGCAAACAGCTTTTTAAAAACAAAGTGACAAAAAAAGAAATTGCTCAAAACAAGCAATTTCTCCTTTTGCCACAATGTTTTCCACTTTTAGTCATAGGTTATCCATTCAATTATAGAGATTTTCTAATTTTTGACAAAATATGTTCAAAGTCGTCTGCTGCAGAATTGTCGTATGAGGGAAAGGGGGTAATAAAACTAAGGTAGTAAATAAATTTGAAAAGAAAGTGCGCAATTTGCAATCCTTTTTCTGTCAGATCACTTTTGAAAGGAAAAACTGCTTATAGCAGACAATTTAGTCTTTGAAAAGTTTAATTTATTTTGATCCATTTCATTCGATGATAAATGAATTCCATGAGACAGTGAATTTATAAGGATATAATTAGATGTTTAATTTTCAAGTTTTCAAACAATATATGCTTCAAGGAAAACAAAAAGGATTAATGTATTAAAATTATTTTATTGTCCCTATAATCGAATACAATCTCTTATACTAAAGGGACTAAATTTGAAAACATTTATATTTGTTTCACTTAACCCTTTCCCACCTATGACAAATATGCGGCAGTTGACTTTGAAAGGGTCTACATAAAAAATATCGAATAGATCTATAATTGTAGATATAATTACTGAAAAAAAGTTGAAAACGTTGTGGCAAAAGAAGAAATTTCTCCGTTCGTCACAACGTTTTAAAAAGTCCTCTGCTTCAGAAGTGTCAAAACGCGTTTGTATATAATAAAGACTTTATTTATAGAGGCTGCAATGTGGGAAAAGGTTAAGTAAAAGCAAACTGATAATAGGCGCTTAACCCTTTCCCTCATACGACAATTCTGCAGCAGACGACTTTGAACGTATTTTGTAAAATAATGGAAAATCTCTATAATTGAATGGATAACCTATAACTAAAAGTGGAAAACATTGTGACAAAAGAAGAAATTGCACGTTTTGTGCAATTTCTTCTTTTGTCACTATGTTTTCAAAAAGCCGTCTGCTGCAGAGGCGTTAGAAAGCGTCTATATGAGGGAAAGGGTTAACAAAAAGATGTGACATTTAAAGTCTCTGAAGTGGACCACTTCACAAAACATTGTGGGGAATGGATATATTGTTAAAAAATTGTTCAATTTGTTTTCCTTTTATCCATTATGTTTTCAACTTTTTATAAAAATCACAATTGACATTTATAACAAATGTACCATATTTTCCTCAGATGATTTCAAAGCTGGCAACTCTCCAAAAAATCATAGCATGGAAAGGGCTTAAAAAAGGGATTTTTTGTTCATGGATCCATTATTTGACTGCTACTAACATGGTAAAAAAGATGAAACTGTTATTAAAGGATAATTTCTTTTTAAATGTTTATGCATGGTGTTGTGAAAATATGATTTCATATTTACACCTTCAAAGATTTCTCCAAATACTTAGTTCAAATGACTTCAGTTTGAAAGTCTAAACCTCACAAACAAGTACCAGGGTAACGGATCTGAGGCAATACAATGGTGAATCAGGAATTGGTGTAACATGGAGTCCCCACAGACTGTTTGTTTATTTCAGACCTTTTATAATCATGTCACCTTCTGAAACCTACAAGTACCAGGGTAACGGATCTGAGGCAATACAATGGTGAATCAGGAATTGGTGTAACATGGACTGTTTGTTTATTTCAGATCTTTTATAATCATGTCACCTTCTGAAACCTACAAGTACCAGGGTAACGGATCTGAGGCAATACAATGGTGAATCAGGAATTGGTGTAACATGGACTGTTTGTTTATTTCAGACCTTTTATAATCATGTCACCTTCTGAAACCTACAAGTACCAGGGTAACGGATCTGAGGCAATACAATGGTGAATCAGGAATTGGTGTAACATGGACTGTTTGTTTATTTCAGATCTTTTATAATCATGTCACCTTCTGAAACCTACAAGTACCAGGGTAACGGATCTGAGGCAATACAATGGTGAATCAGGAATTGGTGTAACATGGACTGTTTGTTTATTTCAGACCTTTTATAATCATGTCACCTTCTGAAACCTACAAGTACCAGGGTAACGGATCTGAGGCAATACAATGGTGAATCAGGAATTGGTGTAACATGGACTGTTTGTTTATTTCAGACCTTTTATAATCATGTCACCTTCTGAAACCTACAAGTACCAGGGTAACGGATCTGAGGCAATACAATGGTGAATCAGGAATTGGTGTAACATGGACTGTTTGTTTATTTCAGACCTTTTATAATCATGTCACCTTCTGAAACCTACAAGTACCAGGGTAACGGATCTGAGGCAATACAATGGTGAATCAGGAATTGGTGTAACATGGACTGTTTGTTTATTTCAGACCTTTTATAATCATGTTACCTTTTGAAACCTTTCCCACATACTACAAATCTATATCAGAATATTTTGACAACATTTACGCAAAATCTTCTAGGAACATCTCTTAACCCTTTCCCTCATATAGACGCTTTCTGACGCCTCTGCAGCAGACAGCTTTTTGAAAACATAGTGACAAAAAAAGAAATTGCACAAAACGTGCAATTTCTCCTTTTGCCTCAATGTTTTCTACTTTTTGTCATAGGTTATCCATTCAATTATGGAGATTTTCCATGTTTTAACAAAATACGTTCAAAGTCGTCTGCTGCAGAATTGTCGTATGAGGGAAAGGGTTAATCATTGAATAGTGTTGGAAACATTGTACTAACAGAAAAAGAGGCTCATTATCAAATATTTTTATAAGTGGGTAAGGGTTATTGCCTATCTAAAGTCGGTACTTACAATGGGTAAAATGAGGGTGCTGAAAGTTGTCTGCTCTCTAACTCAAACAATTTGCATCCAATCTTCAAATAATTTAGGGCACAATGTCAGATTATCTAAGAAGATCTGGTGTTATGTCCCCTTAACCCTTTCCCACATACAACAAATCTGCAGCAGACGACTTTGAAAACATACCAGACATTTTTTGGAAACTCCCTTCAAATGAAAGTACAATAATTGAATAGTTGAAAACATGGTGACAAAAGGAGAAATTGCTCGTTTTGAGCAATTTCTTCTTTTGTCGCCATGTTTTCAAAAAGTCATCTGCTGCATAGCATATATAAAGCGTCTATATGAGGGAAAGGTTTAGATTATTTGAGTTTGACATTCTGTTTGCTTATTCAATACGTTCATAAGACAGCTTATGGGAAGTATCCCTTTACTTGATACATGTGACTTTGATTGTCTCTGCCTCATGCCAGATGATTTTTACAAGCATTGGAAGCACAAACTTCTGGTAATGAATAATGTCTCATTTCCCAAATTAAAAATAAATAAATAAATCATATGCATTCAGTTACAATGCATCTACAATCAATCACAATCAGGTCATGAGTTCACATGCTTTTGTATTGTCAGAAATAGTCTGCTTTGAATACATATGAGGGAAAAAAGGCAACATCGGCAAAAATTTAAAGTATAATTTTAAAACAGAGTTGAAAACATTAGGGGAAAGAGGGATTTTTCATTTTGAGCAATTTATCGTCTTTCCTTTATGTTTTCAATACTTTTCTGCTGCATATGAAACTAAGGTTGTCTGAAAAGCAGAAAAGGTTTGGACATAGTGCTCATTCATTTGAAAACTTGTTACAAAAGAATCATACACATTATAAGTCAAATCAAGTCAAGTCACATTTTTCTGAAATCTTTGTACAAGTTGATTGTTTCCCCTTCTAAAAATGCCACAGCCATTTGATTACTATTGGGTAACAGTGCAATACAATTAGGCAACAACATATCCTCACTCAATGATAGCACTTCATAAAAATATCTCCCATCAGGACTTATTGTTACCATGGAACTTGTTGCTGGGCAACACACATAGACATTCTTGGAATCTGCTCGGATACCACAAGGTCTTTCAATGTCTGGACTCTGACAGTTAAATATAGCTCTGCCGTCTGTTCCTATAGCAACCACGCCTAGAATTGAATCAGATATGTAGAAAGTTCCACCAGCTGGGCTGACTGCAAAATAACTTGAATTTTTAAGTTGAAGGTCATAACCTTGACCTAGATGTGGGTGTATCACAGACAAAATTTGACCAGTACTGCTTAGCATGTGAATAGTTGCCTGGGATCCCATATCAGCCATACAAAGAGCAAACAACTCTCCATGTAAACTGTCAACACCCCAGTAGCTTCCCTTTGTTTCTATTGTCCTTCTAACAAACATTTTGGAGTTGTCTTTAAAGCCTATGTATAATAGAACTGAGTCGTCTGGCTGGGACACAACAGCTGTGTTATCATTCAGTGTGGTCACATCAGCAATACCTGCCATGTTTAAGGAGGAAAGTGGTGTCAATTTGTCGCTAAACAGCTTGATACTCTTGTTCCGTCTGTCACACACAAGGATTTTCCCACCAGCAATGAAGGATATCCCTGTAATTTGTGGGGTCTGCATGTCATGGTATGCCAGTGATGAGAAAGTCTTCGGGTTCTTCAGTTTAACAGTTGGACCATGTGCAGAGGATTCTGTTTTACTGGAAATGGTAGATGAGCTGCCGAGCATAGAATGACCTGGAAATGTTTTTTGAAAGAAGAAAAAAACATTTAATTATGAAACGTCTCTAGTTATTAAAGCATAATTATTGAAAAAGGTTGAAAACACTGTTTCAAAAGGAGGAATTGCTCATCATAAGCACTTTCTCATTTTGCAACAACGTTTTCAAAAGTTGTTATCTGCTAGAGAGCCTTCAGAACACATCTGTATGTGGGAAGGGTTAAGAACTTTTAAAAGTATAAAATAGGAGGCGTATATTACATGTTTAAGGCATTTTATCTGTAGGCGGTAATGTGAGTAAAGTTCTGGGGAAAATATGCAGAGGCCTTTCCCTGATTTGTCTTTTGCATTGAAGGTTGCAGGAAAAATATAATATCTAGATATATTTAAGTTTAACTTTGTAATAGATATGAAAAAATTGTGGAAAACGAAAATGAGCTCATTTTGAGCAATTTGTCTATTTTAGATTATGTATAATAAGTTGTCTACAACAGAGGCTGTTTCAGGTAATTGGTTGTCTGTTGGTACATACAGCTAGATTCCTATTTGCCTAATCAATTAGATATAATAATGTATTGTTCTCTAAACCCATTACCTGATAGGACAGTTAACCCTTTACTACATACAGATGTTCCTGATGACTCTGCAGCAGATGACTTTTGAAAATATATATGGCAAAAGGAGAAATTGCTCATTATGAGCAATTTCTTCTCTTGCCATTATGTTTTTTAAGTAAATTCAATAATTGTTCTTTCATTGTAAGAGATTTCCCATATTTTGGCAATAAGTTTTCAAAGTCATCTGCTGCAGATTTTTTGTATGTGGGAAA
Source organism: Serripes groenlandicus (assembly GCA_031761405.1). Lineage (NCBI taxonomy): Eukaryota > Metazoa > Mollusca > Bivalvia > Cardiida > Cardiidae > Serripes > Serripes groenlandicus. Next base: position 16,921,010 of record JASEVX010000014.1, read on the forward strand.
GGGTCAAAGAGTCTTCTGCTAGATTGAACAAAGTCTAAAAGGATATGTAATTTTGAGTTATAAGTGTGCTTAAGAGTTGAACACATTGTGGGAAACAGATAAGCTATTATGTTGAACAATTTCACATGTTACCACTATCAGGGGGGACAATTGCTTCATGCAAAAATAACAATATAACATTTTTGGGTAAACTTCTCTCCCATTTGAGCGTAAAATTCTGCCAAAATGTTTGTACTTCACGATGTGCATTAAGATTGATTATGCGTACAGAGTATGCATAGACAATGGTGTAATTTTAACCCTTTCCAACATACAACAAATCTGCAGCAGACAACTTTAAATAAATCATGCAAAAACTTAGAAAAATCTCTATAAATGAAAGTAATTATTGAAAATAGTTGAAAACATTGTGACACAAGGTAAAATTGCTTGTTTTGAGCAATTTCTCCTTTTGCCACAATGTTTTCAAAAGTTATCTGCTGCAGATGCGTCTAAATGCGTCTATAAGTGGCAAAGAGTTAATTAAGGTAACAAAACAAAACAAAGTGTGAGATCATCATTTCGACGGTTTCATGCAAAACAGTTGTAACTACATCTTGAATAAGATGCAGTTACAATCGTTTTGCATGAAACCCTCAATTTGTGTCCCTGGAGTGTGTTTTCAAAAGTCATCAGCTGCACCGACTTTGAGTGCTATCTGCATTTTTGTGAAATTTAATTTAATATGACTAGGTGTAGCAGTGGAGACAGGATATACCTACTGTTTTCAAAAGTCGTCTACTGCAGATGCATCAGAATGCGTCTATAAGTGGGAAAGCGTTAATTATGGTAACAAAACAAAACAACGTGAGAGCTCATCATTTGTGTATCGTGTCATTGTTCACCTTGAGTATGTTTTCAAAAGTCATCAGCTGCACCGACTTTGAGTGATATCTGCATTTTTGGAAATTTAATTTTCTACGACTAGGTACAGCAGTAGAGACAGGATATACCTACCTCCAGCACTGGTTGGATTGGCAATTGCTGGAACAAATGTCTTGAATTCTTTGTCCTCCATAGCATGTTTATGCACCATCTCATGTTCTCTTGAGGCCCCAAGTTTAGTGTGGTAAGTCTTGCATTTCCTGTAAAAGTATGCAGGACAAAACATACAAGCATTGCTAAACTAACATTTTTTAAATCTATTGCATAAGATAAAAAAAAAATGCAAATTAAAAGAGTTAGTTTCTTTCTTTCAAAATGCATGTAAGAAAAAACAATAAGTTCTGATTTTTTTTTTTTAACTTTAACTCCAATACAAAATTTAAAACATATTAGGAAAACAGAGAAAAAAAAAACAACTAAAAAAGAATTAATCATGGGAGAGAATGAATTACCCAGGTGAGTTTCATACCCACTACCCCTGGATTGATAGCCCTCATCATTACCAACTGAGCGATCACATCTCAATTTCTCTTTACCAGATACAGACGCTTTATGATGCCTCTGCAGCAGATTACTTTCAAAAACACTGTGACAAAATGAGAAATTGCTTAAAACAAGCAATTTATCCTTTTGGCACAGTGTTTTCAACTTTATAATCAACTATTATACCATTATTTATAGAGAATTTTCACATTTTGCTAATATGTTTTCAAATTCGTCTGCTGTAGACTTGCTGTATGTGGGTAAGGGTTAAACAGATATCCTATAGACCATTCCCGCATGTGACGCTTTCTCAAGCCTCTGCAGCAGACGACTTTTGAAAACACTGACAAAAGGAGAAATTTCTCATGATGAGCAATTTATTCCAATTTTTAGTCTAATTAGTTTTGTATGAGGGAAAGGGTTAAACAAACCAATAGCAAATAGGCTAGCTGTAGGTATTGTTTGTTACTTACACACATAGGTATTGTGAACAGGCAATGCAGAAGGCAGATCCGGGCTCCTTTCTGCCCTCTACTTTGCATGGAGCACACAGTGTATCTTCATCCCTAACATGCTTGCTGGCATACCGACCAGGTTCAACCATATCTCGATTTATCTTCACAGGTGTGTCCGGGGCCCTCTTTTCCGTGTAGACGTTACCTGTAACATGTTTTAAAATTGTTACACAATAATGCATTGGGTCTTTGACCCTTTCCCACATCAAGATGCTTTCTGATGCCTCTGCAGCAGACAGCTTTTTGAAACCAGTGACAAAAGAAGAAATTGCTCAAAACAAGCAATTTCTCCTTTTGACACAATGTTTTTAACTATATTCAATAAGTACGTCTTCATTTAGGGAGATTTTCCATATTATTGTTGGGATGTTTTTAAAGTATTAGGTCTTTAAAACACACATAAATATATACTATGTAATAACATGCATCTTCTTTTAACCCTTTCCCGCCTCTGCAGCAGACGGCTTTTTGAAAACATAGTGACAAATGAAGAAATTGCACAAAACGTGCAATTTCTCCTTTTGCCACAATGTTTTCCACTTTTTGTCATAGGTTATCCATTCAATTATGGATTTATTTGACAAAATACGTTCAAAGTCGTCTGCTGTAGAATTGCCGTATGAGGGAAAGGGTTAAAACTCTTTTCCTCCAATAGCATCATATTTTGCAACAAATATCTGCAAAAGGAGGCTATTGAAAATGTTGTGAGAAATGGGGAAATTGCATGTTATGAACAATTTCTGCTTCTCACACAGCAGTTTAATTGTCTGCTGCAAATGCGTAAGTCATTTTAGAAAAAAATAACTAAGAATAACCTTTTGCTCAAAACCATTGTATGTCTTTGACACCCTAAAAATACTCTTTGTTACTTTTATTGCCAATCAAACCCAATTTTACAACTGATTAACTCTTTCCCACATGTAGACACTTTCTGATGTCTTTGTAGAAGATGACTTTTGAACATATTGTGGCAAAAAGAGAAATTGCTCATAATGAGAAATCTCCGCCTTTGCCACAGTCTTTACAACTTTTTAAAGTAACAACACTTTCATTTTTAGAGGTTTTTCATGTATTTGCCCAGAAGTTTTCAAAGTCACCTGTGGCAGATATATTGTATGTGTAAGAAGGAGAAATTGCACATTTTGTGCAATTTCTTCTTTTGTCACTATGTTTTCAAATAGCCGTCTGCTGCAGAGGCGTCATTAAGCATCTATATGAGGTAAAGGGTTAAGAAAGATTAAGAATGTTTACCTTTTGTTTTCTCTCCATGGTAAGTGGCTGGTTGTTTGTAAACATTTTTGATCAGGTCATTCTTATGTACGACTGAGTGATCCGATGTTGTGGGTATTTTGGCGTGATACCTGTAACACGTCCCACACAGGTAAATCTGACATGTGTAACAGTATGAAGTCGGACTGACCACTCTCCCTTCAACAAAACACATATCGCAGTCAATGCTCTCAACTTTAGAATCAAACAACTTTGTATCAAAATCTATAGGTTCTTCCCCTGGATTTTTCATATCTTCCTTATTTCGCAGATCATCAAAGTCATGTTTATAATCACCTAATCTCATATCATCACCTATACATGTTTTGTCCATTGTAAGTTCATCTACACCAGTTGGAGACTCGCTTTTAATTCCAACTTTAGTCAAATAATCTGATGTGTCACTAATCCAGTTATCAATATCTCCATTTATTTCATTTTCAGGTAGAAAATCAGCAAAACTTTCTATAGTTATAGGAAGATCCACTTCGCTTGGAGATTCATTTTTAACTCCAACTTTTGTTGTGGCACTCATCATGTTATCAATATCTCCATTTGTTACGTTTTTAGTAGGTAAATTAGCAAATCTTTCTGTAGATTTAGGTAGATCCATCTCTTCAATCCAAATTCTTTTTTTAATTTACATAAAACGAAACACTAGATTCTCCTGCGCACAACATGCTAGTCTATCTCAACTTTAACTTGCGACCAGTTAACATTTTCCCACATCTACAAATCTGCAGCAGACAAATTGGAAAAGATCTAGATTAAATATGTAAAATCTCTATAAATGAAAGTACATGATTGTATAAACTATTGAATATAATTGAAAGTATTGCAGGAAAAAGAGAACATGCTCATCATGAGCAATTTCTTCTTGATCACCATGTTTTCAAAAGTCGTCTGCAGCAGTTTCATTTAAAAACATGTGCATATGGGAAAGTGTTTAAAGTTATTTTTTCTTGATGGCATACAATTCTTACTGTACATTTACTGTCTATTCCATACGTGTGAAAAAAATTAATTCATAAAATTGTTACAGTATTTAACAGCTTTATCCAACATAATGTCTTTGACATTTTCCCAACTCTGGCTTTTTTCTACAATTGATTAATATAATATTTCTATACTTGAATTTTTATCATCTCATCTATTTTAGAATCGAAAGTTGACAACGAAATATAGAACGTATTAGAAAACATGTAGAACACAAGATCATTCTACATTGAAGGTTAACCGATCCAAATATACCCTTTGACACTAGCTGATTCAAATTTTTTTAAAACCCTTAACCCTTTCCCTCATATAGACGCTTTCTGACGCCTCTGCAGCAGACAACTTTTTGAAAACATAGTGACAAAAGAAGAAATTGCCCAAAACGAGCAATTTCTCCTTTTGTAACGATGTTTTCACTTTTAGTCATAGGTTATCCATTCAATTAAAGAGATTTTCTATTTTTTGACAAAATATGTTCAAAGTCGTCTGCTGCAGAATTGTCATATGAGGCAAAGGGTTAATTGATCATATATTTCTATGAGAATCATAAATATGAAGGAATTGTAGTAACTTTTTCCATTTTAGTTAGCTCTCCTCTTTCCATCATATATCATATCTTTGTGAAACATTAATGGAAAAGAAGAAAATGCAATTTTTTCTTTTGCCATAATGTCTAGAACACTAAAGTTGATATACATCTCCATTCACTTTCAATAGATGTTTTAAAAGTAGATAAAAAATGTATCCGGTAAATGTCATGAATAGTCAATGATAACACCTTTGGTATAGCATTAATGTTACTTATAAAAAAGAGTGTGTTCATGTTGATTAAATTACTTTTGAAAACATTTTATCAAAAACTGCCAGGCACAGAAAATATTTATCAGTGTTCAGTAAAAAGTAGCTATCTTTTTCACATGTTTATTTAAAAATCAATCTACTTTGATTAATAGGAATGGCACATGATTTACCGAATGTGAAGATTAATTTTATATTCTTACACAGATTTCTCACAATCATAATCACTGTACTGTACTGCATCTTAGTTCTAAACTAACTTATAAGTCTAAATGTAATTGAATATGTTTTGTTGCATAGATCGATAAAACACATACTCATAAATCCGATCTTCCAAAACCCTTTTTCACACAGAACACATAGACAACTTTGATTAAATCTTAGGGAAAAAGCTAAAAATGATTGACAAAATAAAAATGCAAATTGAAAACAGTTTGGTAAAAAGGTGAAACTGCTTGTTTCCATGCAATTTCTTATTGTCCCACAATATGTTTGTTCATAAGCTGTTTGTTTCATATGTGGCAAAATTATTCTGCAAGTTTTACAAGGGGTAGTGAACTGAACATGACTTTTAGTCATATGCTTTGAAAATATCCTAGAACATAAACATGTGGAAACAATAACAAATTACTGCACTTGTTAAGTAGGAAAACTCAAACAGATATAGTTCTCCTTTGAGCAATTTCTCCTTTCACAAAAATGTTTATTAATATGCTGTATAGGTATCAAACTTTATCTATATAAGGGAACAGGATTTAATATGCCAAATCACTGATTTAGCAAATACTTTAACCCTTTCTCATCTGCAGCAGACATCTTTTGAAAATATTGTGGCAAAAGGAAACATTTCTCACAGTATGAGCTGTTATTATTCACATACTTTCATTTATGCACATTTAACATAATTGCCAAATGTTTTCAAAGTCGTCTCTGCAAATTTGCTGTATGAAAGAAAGGGTCAAACTGAGGATCATTATCTTATACCCCTTTAAGATATTTTTTAAAACTCTTCGAAAGGTAAACATGATTTCCTTGTTAACAATACAGAAATAAATAAGTACATAAATTTTTGCATATTTTCCTCTAGTACAACAGAATACATCTATCAAAGAAAAGAATTTCACTATTTTACCAGTTAATTTTTCAAGATAATTTTCTTTTGAATTAAGACAACCTAAACTACCAGAGAAGTAATTGAATTGGTCACAGTAATTTTTGTAAACTATCAAATTACCAATAATGAGGTCTGTAGGTGATTGATATTTCTTCAGGTTGAAACAATACACCTAAATATAAATATACAGTTACAAGTGTATATGTCAAAATTATACTTCACCAGTCCAGTGCTTGATGTGTAATTTATTAAAACAAAATACCCTTTACCACATATATAAAATGTGCAGCAGATGACTTTGAAACCATTTAGGTCAGTATTTGAAAAAGTTCTTTAAATGATAGTACATTTGTATATTTATTATAAAGGAAATATTTCATCCATTATCTGTGGTAAAGTTGTGGCCCTTTTAATCCTTTCCCTTATACAATAAATCTGCAGCAGACGACTTTGAAAATATCCTAGCAAAAATATGAATAGTCTATGTAAATGAAAGGGTAATAATTGAATAAAAGTTGAAAACAATGTGGCATGAAGAGAAATGGCTCATTTTCAGCAATTTTACCCTTTGTCACAAAGTTTTCAAAACTCGTCAGCTGCAGAGGTGTCCGAAAGTGTCTATACGACGGATAGGAATAAAAAAAAGAGTCCTACTATAATGATGAATATTGTAGAGTAATGGCCCCTTCTGTATACAGTCACAGTATGATGGTGAATATTGTAGAGTAAATGCCCCTTCTGTATACAGTCACCGTATGATGGTGAATATTGTAGAGTAATATCCCCTTCTGTATACAGTCACCGTAAGATGGTGAATATTGTAGAGTAAATGCCCCTTCTGTATACAGTCACTGTATGATGATGAATATTGTAGAGTAATGGCCCCTTCTGTATACAGTCCCCGTATGATGGTGAATATTGTAGAGTAATATCCCCTTCTGTATACAGTCACCGTAAGATGGTGAATATTGTAGAGTATCGGCCCCTTCTGTATACAGTCAACGTATGATGGTGAATATTGTAGAGTAAATGCCCCTTCTGTATACAGTCACCGTAAGATGGTGAATATTGTAGAGTAACGGCCCCTTCTGTATACAGTCACTGTATGATGATGAATATTGTAGAGTAATGGCCCCTTCTGTATACAGTCACTGTATGATGATGAATATTGTAGAGTAATGGCCCCTAGTGTATACAGTCACTGTATGATGATGAATATTGTAGAGTAACGGCCCCTTCTGTATACAGTCACCGTATGATGTTCATAGTGTAGAGTAATGGCCCCTTCTGTATACAGTCACTGTATGATGATGAATATTGTAGAGTAATGGCCCCTTCTGTATACAGTCACTGTATGATGATGAATATTGTAGAGTAACGGCCCCTTCTGTATACAGTCACTGTATGATGATGAATAGTGTAGAGTAATGGCCCCTTCTGTATAGTCACCGTATGATGGTGAATATTGTAGAGTAATGGCCCTTTCTGTATAGTCACTGTATGATGATGAATATTGTAGAGTAATGGCCCCTTCTATATACAGTCACAGTAAGATGGTGAATATTGTAGAGTAATGGCCCCTTCTGTATACAGTCACTGTATGATGGTGAATATTGTAGAGTAATGGCCCCTTCTATATACAGTCACAGTAAGATGGTGAATATTGTAGAGTAACGGCCCCTTCTGTATACAGTCACTGTATGATGATGAATATTGTAGAGTAATGGCCCCTTCTGTATACAGTCACAGTAAGATGGTGAATATTGTAGAGTAATGGCCCTTTCTGTATAGTCACTGTATGATGATGAATATTGTAGAGTAATGGCCCCTTCTATATACAGTCACAGTAAGATGGTGAATATTGTAGAGTAATGGCCCCTTCTGTATACAGTCACTGTATGATGGTGAATATTGTAGAGTAATGGCCCCTTCTATATACAGTCACAGTAAGATGGTGAATATTGTAGAGTAATGGCCCCTTCTATATACAGTCACAGTAAGATGGTGAATATTGTAGAGTAACGGCCCCTTCTGTATACAGTCACTGTATGATGATGAATATTGTAGAGTAATGGCCCCTTCTGTATACAGTCACAGTAAGATGGTGAATATTGTAGAGTAACGGCCCCTTCTGTATACAGTCAACGTATGATGGTGAATATTGTAGAGTAATGGCCCCTTCTGTATACTGCCACCGTATGATGGTGAATATTGTAGAGTAATGGCCCCTAGTGTATACAGTCACTGTATGATGATGAATATTGTAGAGTAATGGCCCCTTCTGTATTCAGTCACCGTATGATGTTCATATTGTAGAGTAATGGCCCCTTCTATATACAGTCACAGTAAGATGGTGAATATTGTAGAGTAACGGCCCCTTCTGTATACAGTCACTGTATGATGATGAATATTGTAGAGTAATGGCCCCTTCTGTATACAGTCACAGTAAGATGGTGAATATTGTAGAGTAACGGCCCCTTCTGTATACAGTCAACGTATGATGGTGAATATTGTAGAGTAATGGCCCCTTCTGTATACTGCCACCGTATGATGGTGAATATTGTAGAGTAATGGCCCCTAGTGTATACAGTCACTGTATGATGATGAATATTGTAGAGTAATGGCCCCTTCTGTATTCAGTCACCGTATGATGTTCATAGTGTAGAGTAATGGCCCCTTCTGTATACAGTCACTGTATGATGATGAATAGTGTAGAGTAATGGCCCCTTCTGTATACAGTCACAGTATGATGGTGAATATTGTAGAGTAACGGCCCCTTCTGTATACAGTCACTGTATGATGATGAATATTGTAGAGTAATGGCCCTTTCTGTATACAGTCACAGTATGATGGTGAATATTGTAGAGTAATGGCCCCTTCTGTATACAGTCACCAGATGGTGGTGAATATTGTAGTGATGTCCGCTTCTGTATACAGTCACCGTATGATGATGAATATTGTAGAGTAATGGCTCCTTTTGTATACAGTCACTGTATGATGATGAATATTGTAGAGTAATGGCCCCTATTGTATACATTCACTGTATGATGATGAATATTGTAGAGTAATGTCTGCTTCTGTATAAAGTCACTGTATGATGATGAATATTGTAGAGTTATGGCCCCTTCTGTATTCAGTCACCGTATGATGTTCATATTGTAGAGTAATGGCCCCTTCTATATACAGTCACCGTGTGATGGTGAATATTGTAAAGTAATGTCTGCTTCTGTATACAGTCACCGTATGATGGTGAATATTGTAAAGTAATGTCTGCTTCTGTATACAGTCACTGTATGATGATGAATATTGTAGAGTAATGGCCCCTTTTGTATACAGTCACCGTATGATGGTGAATATTGTAGAGTAATGGCCCCTTCTGTATACAGTCACCATATGATGGTGAATATTGTAGAGTAATGGCCCCTATTGTATACATTCACTGTATGATGATGAATATAGTAAAGTAATGTCTGCTTCTGTATAAAGTCACTGTATGATGATGAATATTGTAGAGTAATGGCCCCTTCTGTATACAGTCACCGTGTGATGGTGAATATTGCAGAGTAATGGCCCTTTCTGTATTCAGTCACTGTATGGTGATGAATATTGTAGAGTAATGGCCCCTTTTGTTTAAAGTCACCGTATGATGGTGAATATTGTAGAGTAATGGCCCCTTCTGTATACAGAGTAATGGCCCCTTTTGTATACAGTCACCGTATGATGGTGAATATTGTAGAGTAATATCCCCTTCTGTATACAGTCACCGTAAGATGGTGAATATTGTAGAGTAAATGCCCCTTCTGTATACAGTCACCGTATGATGGTGAATATTGTAGAGTAATGGCCCCTTCTGTATACAGTCACTGTATGATGATGAATATTGTAGAGTAATGGCCCCTTCTGTATACAGTCACAGTAAGATGGTGAATATTGTAGAGTAATATCCCCTTCTGTATACAGTCACCGTAAGATGGTGAATATTGTAGAGTAAATGCCCCTTCTGTATACAGTCACCGTATGATGGTGAATATTGTAGAGTAATGGCCCCTTCTGTATACAGTCACTGTATGATGATGAATATTGTGGAGTAATGGCCCCTTCTGTATACAGTCACCGAATGATGGTGAATATTGTAGAGTAATATCCCCTTCTGTATACAGTCACCGTAAGATGGTGAATATTGTAGAGTAAATGCCCCTTCTGTATACAGTCACCGTATGATGGTGAATATTGTAGAGTAATGGCCCCTTCTGTATACAGTCACTGTATGATGATGAATATTGTAGAGTAATGGCCCCTTCTGTATACAGTCACCGTATGATGGTGAATATTGTAGAGTAATATCCCCTTCTGTATACAGTCACCGTAAGATGGTGAATATTGTAGAGTAAATGCCCCTTCTGTATACAGTCACAGTAAGATGGTGAATATTGTAGAGTAATGGCCCCTTCTGTATACAGTCACCGTATGATGGTGAATATTGTAGAGTAATGGCCCCTTCTATATACAGTCACTGTATGATGATGAATATTGTAGAGTAATGGCCCCTTCTATATACAGTCACTGTATGATGATGAATAGTGTAGAGTAATGGCCCCTTCTATATACAGTCACTGTATGATGATGAATATTGTAGAGTAATGGCCCCTTCTGTATACAGTCACCGTATGATGATGAATAGTGTAGAGTAATGGTCCCTTCTGTATACAGTCACTGTATGATGATGAATATTGTAGAGTAATGGCCCCTTCTATATACAGTCACTGTATGATGATGAATAGTGTAGAGTAATGGCCCCTTCTATATACAGTCACTGTATGATGATGAATAGTGTAGAGTAATGGCCCCTTCTGTATACAGTCACCGTTTGATGCTGAACACTTGTTCAGTGTTTCAAGGCAATAATTTTGTATAGTTCAGGACAAAAGATGAGTCATAAGAGGAATATAGGTCAGTTAACTCCCAGTCCTCTGCATTTGAGTGATACAAATGACTTTAGAAATATTGTTTGAAAAGGAGAAATTATCATGATGAGTAATTTCTCCTTGCCCAGAATATTTCATTTCAGATGTTTTTGAAAACGGCATGTCAGGTAATGGATAATAAGTTCACAGGGTTAAATGGTTTACGATAAAGAAGGACAACTAACAAAAAGAATCTTTGGTTGAATAGAGAATGTGTGATTTGGCAGGCTTTGGTACATACTGGTGAATTAAAACATATCTGTTAAATATTTGGGATACAATCTATATCTACTTTATTCACAGGTTTAATAGACAAACAGATTTGAATTCCTTGTGATTAACTGTTTGTCAGATAAGATATCTTTCGAGTCTTAGGCTTTTTCAAATATTTGAAGAAAAATTTACCACATCTTAATTAACACTTTCCCTCATATAGACAATTTCTGATGCCTCTGCAGCAGACGGCTTTTTGTAAACATAGTGACAAAAGAAGAAATTGCTCAAAACGAGCAATTTCTCCTTTTGCCACAATGTTTTCCAATTTTAGTCATAGGTTATCCATTAAATTATAGAGATTTTCTATCTACGCTTTCTGACGCCTCTGCAGCAGACGGCTTTTTGAAAACAGTGACAAAAGAAGAAAATTGCTCAATTTAAACAAGCCACAATGTTTTCCACTTTAAGCCATTAGTTATCCATTCAATTATAGAGATTTTCTATTTTTTGACACAATATGTTCAAAGTCGTCTGCTGCAGAATTGTTGTATGAGGGAAAGGGTTAATAGAAAGTATTATTTTGTTATAGAAGAAGGAGACACTACTCATTTTGTCAATACATGCAATTCTTTTTTTTCAAAAGTCTGTAAGTTTGTAGTAATGAAAGCATAATTATCGAGTAGAGTTGAAACATTATGTCAAAAGGAGAAACCCCTCAATATGAGCATTATTTTACATCATTGTTTTTAAAAATTCATCTGCTGCAGTTGCATGTGTAAAAGGTTTTAAAGCTATATTTGTTTAGTTAACATCCTATCTGTTAACCCTTTCCCACATACAAATCTGCAGTAGTCTTAAATTAAAAAAAAAAACGCTAAAATATGGTAAACTGTTATATAAACATAGCTAGAAGATGCCATACAAGAGAAATTAATTGGAATTTCATGATACATGTGACCTTGACATTTGACCCTCAAAATAGTAGGGGTAATCTCCTCACAGAGTCCAATCATATTGGGAAGCATGCTTGCGCTTAAAAAGAATCTTAACCACTACATCATTTGTGGAAGTGAAGTATCTATATATAAATGGCAATTAAAAGAATACTTGAAACTGTACAAACCATCAACTTCATTGCTATTACTTTTTCTGTAATAGATGTAATGTAAAGAAACAGTTACATTACTCCCAGCTTTTTAAAGTATGTTCACAAAAATACGACTGAGAACTCCATCACAGCAATAAATAGATAAACAAGGGGTGTTAAAAAAGTATGCAGATATACATATATACTTTGCACTGGAACAATTTATTTTTCATGAAATGGGGGCACACAAACACATGTTCAAAACCATGCTTATCAAATTATTGATAAGTTAGTTTTGCAACTGTCTTTGAGTGCAAATAGAATTACCATAAATGCCCATGAAATTAGTGTTAACCCCTTTACAGTTTTGCATGTAAACTGGTTTTATACTTTTATTTCCACATGCAAAATAAAAGTCTTTACCTGATCTCGACCTAATTTCAGGAGCAAGTATGCCTTTGAGGATTTCAATCATCATGTAAAGTTTGAAAACTCTGGGACAAAGGTTTTGTGAGCACAAGCAGATTTGACCTTTATGGCCCCTGTGAACTTGACCCACCATTTATAGGGATCATATTCTCAACAAGTTGAATCATTCCATGAAAACTCAAGAATCGGGGACATTGCGTTCTTGAACAGAAACAGATTTGACCTTTAAGGCTCCTGTTAATTTGACATTTACCCCAAACAATAATAGGAACCATCTTCTAAATAAGATCAATCATCCTTCAAACTTTGAAAACTTTTGGTTCTATGAAACTCCTGACATTGAGCATTAACCAGTGTGACATACAGACTGACAGGAAATAACAGTGTCTCCCCCCAATCTTGTTTTTTTGGGAGACATTATTATTATATAGAGTTCTAGATGAGAAGCTGCTCATTATGAACAATTTCTTTTTTCCCTCAATTATGTTTTCAAAAAGTTGTCAGCTGCAGATGGAGTTTAATTTGGAAAAGTGTTTAAAACTGTATCTTTGAGTTAGCACACAATATGCTAAGCCCCCTGTCCCACATACAACAGAATGGCAGCAGGCTACTTTGATTATTTTTTTAACCCTTTCCCTCATATAGACGCTTTCTGACGGCTCTGCAGCAGACAGCTTTTTGAAAACATAGTGACAAAAGAAGAAATTGCTCAAAACGATTTCTCCTTTTGCTACAATTTTTTCCACTTTTAGTCATAGGTTATCCATTCAATTATAGAGATTTTCTATTTTTTGACAAAATATGTTCAAAGTTGTCTGCTGCTGAATTGTCGTATGAGGGAAAGGGTTTATAGGCCACACTGTTCTGTAGTTGTTGGATGAACTATTTTCCTGATATGCAATTTTAGAGTCATCTGCTTTGAAAACACTTTTGGAAAAGGCAAATTTGTTTGAGCAATTTCTCCTTTTCTCACAATGTCTTCAAAATTTATCTCCTACAAAGGTGCAAAATGCTAACATGACATTGGGTAACCTCTTCTTTTTCACCGTGTTTTCAATATTCATCTGATTTAAATATCCCCTGTGTAGAGGAAGTGTAAAACTCCTTCATTTTACTTTGATTAAGAAGTAGGTTTTACAACTTACAATAGGCTTGAATAGCAATGGCATTCATGATCACCAGATTATAACCTGGCACATGAAGTTGATGCTCTACCACTGAATGAACATTTTATTCAATAATTGGCATTAAGATTTGATAAATGCACAAAAACAAAGAATATTTTTACTGTAATACATTTATTTGTCAATAACTATGAACAATAACACATTCAACAGATAAATACTACTCTAACCCCTTTTCCCTCTGAAGTAGAATCTTAACACTGTTCCTCTTACTGATAGTAGGGTCACGTATCCCATTACTTCACATGATAATTCAAATGTTGTCTTCTTTACAATCAACAGATGAACAAGTTGAACAATCTGGATAACTGGAAGCAACTTTTTGACAACAAGTTGAAAATATTGCAATTAAAGATGAAATTGCGCAACAGCACATCAAATGTCATTAGTGTGAAGTAATCAGTTAACTATCTTTCTACATGTAAACCTTTCCTAAATGTAAACACATTATTTACAATTCTGTTACAGACAACTTTGGAAAATATTGTCAGAAGAAAGGGGAAAATACTAAAAATGAGCAATTTACCCTTTTCCACAATGTTTCATTAACTTTATTCAATAATTATACTTTCATTCATTGAGATTTTCAATATATTTGCCAAGATGTTTTCAAAGTCAAATGCTGCAGATATGTTGCCTGTGCCAAAGGGCGAAAAGCCTCTAGTCTGGAGAAACAATAAGGTAGTATCGTAAAGGAAAGGGTAAAACATGAACACTAAATCAACAGATCTTTGTATAAGTCATTTAAAATATTGCAAAAACAAACATTTCTATAATCTATTGCAACAGTAAAAACCAGTTACTTAATAAGCACTCTTCCTATGAAATTTCTAAATTGTATAAATATCTAGCACATGTATGTATTCAGCTCTTTTTTTATGGTGGAAAAATAAGCCTGTCTAATAGATGAGAGTCCCTTTTCTATATAAAAGAACATTGTATGTACATGTACACGTAAAAATGAGTAAGCTTTTGGCGACTCTTAACCAGTTAACTTCTGCAAACATTTTAGGTAAAAAAGATGGTGTTTTCTGATGTCTTAATGCAAAATCAATGTAACTAGATCTTGTGACAAGATGTAGTTACAATCATTTCCTATGAAGCCAACAATTTGTCTATTGTACAAATTGTAATCATATGATAACCTTTTATAAAATCAATTCATCTAATATAATGGAGGGATTTCTTCAGCATGTAGATTCCGTTATTGACTATAACAATTGCTGTAGATTGTGTTCCTCAGCTCATCATCCCTCTGACCTAAAACATAAGATAAAAATATATCACATTTTAACCCTTTCCAACATATTGACGCTTTCTGATGCCACTGCAGCGGACGGCTTTTGAAAACATTGTGACAAAAGGAAAAATTGCTCATACTGAGCAATTTTTCCTTTAACCGCAATGTTTTCAACTTTTTTTCAGTAATTTTACCTTCATTTATAGAGATATTCTGTGTTTTTGTCAGGATGTTTTCGAAGTCGTCTGCTGCAGATTTGTTGTACACTTCTGACATACAACAAATCTGCAACCGACGACGACTTCAAAAGGCAAAATGATGCAAAATGTCTTTATATGAAAGTATGATAATAGAGTTGAAACATTGTGACAAAAGGAGCAATTTCTCCTTTTGCCTCAATGTTTATCACAAGAGGGCAGTGGAGCCTAGTGAAAGCCAACCTTTTTCTATTTATCCTAAGTTTTAATGTGGGGACATAATATAGGATCAATAGGTATACCGCCTATTCAGGAGACAAAATCATCTCAAATATACATTGTATCTGTGCTGGGTTGAGACCTTGTAAGCTTACTTTATAATGACATAACAGCTATTTCCAGCTGACAGTTTGAGAAAATGTTTTGGAAAATAAATCATTCCAAACCAAAAAAATCTCAAACTATTAGTTCTAAACTTTGATATGTTATATATTGTTTTCATATTGATTCAAAACAACTATTAACCTTTTCCCACATACAACAAATCTGCAGTAGACGAGTTTGTAAACATCTAGGTAAAACTATGGAATTATGAGCAATTCCTTATTTTGCCACAATATTTTCAATAGTACTCTGCTACAAATGTGTCTGCAAGATGGGATAGAGTTAAAATTGATTAAGTAGCTGTCCCACGAGAAAATCAACATTGTGGACTCTGCGTAAAGTATCGAGCTGGATCAGCCTAAGCCTGCCGTGCAGGCTAACCCAGACAGACACTGTTCACCTCCTGTGTACATCAGTATGTAAAGGTGTATAAATTGTCTGAAAAACAGACTGTGGCAGTGGCATCTAAACTTACTGATTATTAATTTATATAACATATACTGCAAAGATTTATAGAAATATTTAAGAACTAGAAAAATCCTAATTTTCAAGTGAGAAATATTTCGGAATGGGATGGTATTAGTCTACCAAATGATATGAAATGACATCACATTATTATATAATGTCACCATGTAAGTCATGGTACTTATTCAAGTCATACAAGCATGATAAACAAAGCTACTCTCATCAAAATATAACGTCATTCATATGTAATTTATAACATGCTTAAAATAAACAAGTGCTGAAGTACTTGTTTGTTTCCCATATCAAAATTCCAATGCTAAATAAACTCTATATAACCTATAATGTTTCTAAGTATAATATTTTTAATAGTTGGTTACATTTTTCCTGAATATATAATAACTGGAGTGTTTTAAGGAACACATGTATCACTTGCCAATATGTCAGTAAGTGATAGAATAATGGACAGATAACAGAGAAGTGATCCCTATGTGTCACCTGCCACTCTGTCAGTAAGTGATAGAATAATGGACAGATAACAGAGAAGTGATCCCTATATGTCACCTGCCAATATGTCAGTAAGTGATAAAATAATGGACAGATAACAGAGAAGTGATCCCTATATGTCACCTGCCAATATGTCAGTAAGTGATAAAATAATGGACAGATAACAGAGAAGTGATCCCTATGTGTCACCTGCCATATTATCAGTAAGTGATAAAATAATGGACAGATAACAGAGAAGTGATCCCTATGTGTCACCTGCCATATTGTCAGTAAGTGATAAAATAATGGACAGATAACAGAGAAGGGATCCATATGTGTCTCCCTATCAAGGCAGGCTACACAAAGGGAACCCTTTCCTTGGTACAGACAAGTTTGGAATTCAAACTCTATAGCAGATGCCTTTTGAATATGCAGTTACTTTTCTAAAGAAGAGGTGTGTGGCTTATGTTTCAAATATCTAGCAAAAGTAAACCAATCAATATGAAACTGTCATATTGTTTTAGTTGTAGAAGCAAGGAAAGGTCGGGGAGGTAGGGGTGGGGGGTTTGTGCAAATTCTAGATAAAGCTGAGCTTTTCTTTTTTTCTTTTCCATCTTGGAATCCAATTAATAAATAAACCAAAAGTTTAATGTCAAAAGAATGTTAAAATGTCTACATCTTATTTTTTCATAGACAAAAATATCATGTTAGATCAATAAAAGGGATGGGATCTAATTAAACTAGCAAGTCTGCATGTACCATTTCTAAAAAAAAAATCTGAGAAAAAAACAGGTTTGTCCTTTTACCAATTATTAACACATTTCGATGCATTTGCAGCAGACAACTTTTGAAAAAATTCCGGCAAACGAAGAAATTGCTCATTAAATGTTTTCTCTTGCAACAATGGTCATCCAATAATTAACTCCCTTAACCCTTTCCCACATACGACAATTCTGCAGCAGACGACTTTAAACATATTTTGTCATAAAATGGAAAATCTCTATAATTGAATGGATAACCTATGACTAAAAGTCGAAAACATTGTGGCAAAAGGAGAAATTGCTGGTTTTGAGCAATTTCTTCTTTTGTCAGTATGTTTTCAAAAAGCCGTCTGCTGCAGAGGCATCAGAAAGCGTCTATATGAGGGAAAGGGTTAAAAATACTTTTATAAATTTGCCTAGATGTGTTCAAAGTCATGAGCTAGTCTGTTTGTGGCTTGTTGTATGTGGGAAAGGGTTATTAAAATGAGAAAAATATTAATCCTGATTATTAAAGAATATAAAACAAGTTAATGTAGTATTGCAAGCAATACAAAGGCCCCTACCGGACAAACAATTATAAGTATAAAAACTCACATTATTACACTTTAGTATTGCCCCTTGATATACATGGGAGTAAGTGGCTGGTTATTGTGCATGACACATCATCTTGCTATGAAGAATCCATTCAAGCATATGGAAGACACAGATCGAAACGTCAGAAAAGCCTCAGAATGTTTGAGCCTAAACTGTGACCTTGATCTTGGAAGTTATTGGCTAGGTGATGTGCATGGCACATCGTCTTGTTATGGAAAATAATTGTATGCAGTTATATCAAAATCCATTCAAGCATGTGGAAGATACAACTGGGACACGAAATTGCGGATGGACAATGTTTGAGCCCAAACTGTGATTTTGACCTTGGGAGTAGGTGGCTTGGTGATGTGCATGACAAAATATCATTTGTGTGAAGTTATTTCAAAATCCATTCAAGCATTTGGAAGTTACAGGCTTGACACACAATTTCAGACAGATAAGCATGTGGAAGATACAGCCTGGACATAAAATTGCGGACGGACATTGTTTGAGCCCAAACTGTGACCTTGACCTTGGGAGTCATTAGCTGTGTGATCTGCATGACACACATCATCTTGTTATGGAGAATAATTGTGTGAAATACTATCAAAATCCATTCAGCCATGTGGAAGATACAGCCCAGACACGAAATTGCGGACAGACTGATAGACAGACAAACTGTGACCTTGACCTTGGGAGTAAGTGGCTAGTTGATGTGCATGATACATCATCATGACATGGAGAATGATTGTGTGAAGTAATATCAAAATCCATTCAAGCATGTGGAAGATACAACCTGTACATGAAATTATGGATGGACAATATTTAAGCCCAAACTCTGACCTTGATCTTGGGAGTAGGTGGCTGGGTGACGTGCATTCCACATCATCTTGTTATGGAGAATAATTGTGTGAAGTAATATCAAAATCAATTTTAGCATGTGAAAGATACAGCCAGGACAAGACATTTCAGACAGACTGACAGACAGAATGAAGGACACGAGCAAACCTATAGTCCCCAAACAAACTTTGACCTGTAGGGGACAAGAGTGTTCAAAGGAATGAATGTGTCCTCTGCCAATACAACTGTAAGAGATGACATAATGGATAAATGTATGGATGGATGAAGGAAATTGATCCCTATGTGTCTCCCAGCATATGTAACCCACGCAACAATACAGTCATACTAGTCACATTAATTTGTAATTAATATTTATATTTTCTAGCACATCAAACAGTTTATTGGGTAATATTTCAAAAAGTTATAAACTCTTTCAGTTTTCTGAATAGGAATCCAATACCTGATGTAGGTAAAAATACATTACTTTACATATTCTGACCTGTGAGAAAAGTGATGACAAAGAAGAGGTAAAATTATATTACTGGGTCGGGTAAAAGTTGTCCAAGACAATTACATGAACACCAATTCATATACAAATCATTCCACATAAAAACTGACCATTTATGGGTTTTTCCCTTTCCCACATACAGATGCTTTCTGATGACAACTTCTGAAAATATTCTGGCAAAAGTAGAAATTGCTCATGATGAGCAATTTCTTCATTTGCCACAATGTTTTAAATTCTATCTAAAAAAAATATAAATTTTTATTTATACAGACATTCCATAATTTAACCTAGATGTTTTCAAGTTCTATGTTCCATGTGGGAAATGGTAAATGGCAATTACCATCTATTTGAACATTTGTTCAGAAAGCTCCAAATGCTAATTTTCTTGTTATGAGGCTTTTATAATTCTAATTAAAAACTTGGCAAACAAAAAGAGTAACATAATTAACCCTTCCCCTCACACAAACGCTTTCTGACGCCTCTGCAGCAGACAACTTTTGAAAACATTGTGGCAAAAAAAAGAAATTGCTCAAAACAAGCAATTTCTCCATTTGACACAATGTTTTCATATTTTTTCAGAAATTATACCTGCAGTTATAGAGATGTTCCATATTTTCGCCTGTAAGAATTCAAAGTCGTCTGCTGCAGACTTGTTGTATGTGGGAGAGGGTTAATAAGATGCCAATTTCACCTGAGTCTGATCAAAAATGTTGTCAAGTTTCGCCAGACTACATGTAATTGTAATGGTATAATGAATGGTTGGTGAATATCAACACAGGTCTAAGCAGAAAGATTATCTAGCCCTCTGTTATATTAGCGGGTTTAGGACTTACATCTTGAACTCTTGTCTACTCTAAAGACATCCTGTATTCAAAAGATTGTTAGAAACAAAGAAAGGCCATTTACTTTATATAACACTGTCAAATTAAAAAGTGAACCCTTTCCTACATATAGACACTTTCCAACGCCTCTGCAGCAGACGACTTTTGAAAACACTGCGACAAAAGAAGAAATTGCTCAAAACAAGCAATTTTTCCTTTTGCCACAATGTTTTCACCTCTATTTAATAATTAAATTCTCATTTCTGGAGATTGTTCATGTTATTGTAAATATGTTTGAAAGTCGTCTGCTGCAGAATTGTTGTATGTGGTAAAGGGTTAATGGTTAAACTTCATATATGTATGAATTGCTCCTGTTGAATTCCTTTAACCCTTTCCCTCATATAGACGCTTTCTGATGCCTCTGCAGCAGACGGCTGTTTGAAAACATAGTGACAAAAGAAGAAATTGCTCAAAACAAGCAATTTCCCCTTTTGCCACAATGTTTTCCACTTTAAGTCATAGGTTATCCATTCAATTATTGAGTTTTTCCATTTTTTGACAAAATATGTTCAAAGTCACATATATATATATATAACCATACCTGAACCTGACGACTTTTAAACATTTCCCACTTGTAGACACATTTTGACACCTTTGCAGTAGATGACTTTTGAAAACATTCTGACAAAAGAAGAAATTGCCCATAATGAGCAGTTCCTCTTTTTGCCACAATGCTTTAAACTCTATTGAATAAATCTAAAAGTAAATACCAACTATCTTCAATTGTTCCCATCTACATACTTTTCTGTTATAAACTGATTGGCACTATGTCAATCCAGCCATAAGAAAAGGCTTTTTGGAAACTGGAAGTGTTAATTCATGTAAGACAAAACTATTACCAACGGCGATTACTATAACCTTTGACCCGACAACTCAAAGTGGATTAACACTTTCCCACATGTTGATACATATACCAGACAACTTTTGCAAACTTAGTGACAAAAGGGAAAATTGCTTATAATGAGCAATTTCTCCTTTTGCCACAAAACTTTCAACTTTATGCAATAATTATTCTTTCACATATCGATGGTATCATGCAAAAGGTTTGTAGCTACATCTTGGACAAGATGTAGTTACTTACAACCGTTTTGCATGAAGCCCTCGATATATAGTTTAACCATATTTTTACAGCAATGTTTTCAAAGTTGTCTGCTGCATATTTGCTGTATGTTATCATTATTCACTTCTTCTTTTTAATTAGTAGCTTGTTAACTTCCAGATCGTCCAAATGCAGAAAACTTTGTGTAATTCAGAAACAATTCCCTTTAATTTTGCAGACAATGCTTTGAACATTAACCCTTTTCCACATATAGACACTTTCTAGCACCTCTGCAACAGAAAGAATTTTGAAAACATTGTGGCAAAAGGAGAATTGCTAATAATAAGCAATTTTTCCTTTTGCTGAAAAGTTTTCACCTCTTATCAATTATTTATCATTCACTTATAAATATTTTTAAAATATTAGCCAAGATGTCTTCATGTAGATTTGCCGTATGTGGGAAAGGGTTTATCTAAAAACACTTTACATGTTTAGTACATTAAGTTAATCTAGAATACAGCAATAACTTTTAAAGAAATTACTATGACATGCCAATTATAATTCAATAAAGGGTACACACAACTACCATACAAACTGTTTACAGAATATAACGTGTCACTCCAAGATGATTATGATTTGCTTTTACCCTTGTCAAATATTTCAACCATTTACTAGATATAGGCATTTTCTTACACCTCTACAGCAGTAAACTTTGCTGTTAAACGAGCAATCCCTCCTTTTCACTCAATGCTTTCCTTTCTGTCCTAAAACTCCTCTTTGTCTAGGTTTTCCATATTTTACTACAAATGTATCCAATTTGGAAGAGTCTAATACTAGCTTATAAGGTAATGGGTTCAACTAAAGGTAAAGATTTGTTTGTTGTAGGGTGTTTTAAGCCGCTTTCAATAGTTTTCAGTTATATCACAGCATTTCCTGGGTAATTTACCAGTTTTACTAGTCATGTTATCCTGACACCATCCAGTCAGTAGTAATACTAACACCACAATCCTGAGCACTAGGAGAAAAAGGCCATGACTACTAGTATTAACCCTTTCCCTCATATAGACGCTTTCTGACGCCTCTGCAGCAGACGAGTTTTGTAAAACATTGTGACAAAAGAAGAAATTGCTCAAAACGAGCAATTTCTCCTTTTGCCACAATGTTTTACACTTTTAGTCATAGGTTATCCATTCAGATATAGAGATTTTCTATTTTTTGACAAAATATGTTCGAAGTCGTCTGCTGCAGAATTGTCGTATGAGGGAAAGGGTTCAAGTATTTGGTGTGACCCAGTCGGTGAACAATCTCACAACCTTCAGGATCCAAGATGGACCCTTGACCACTTCACCACCAGGCAGTGAAGAACAGGACAACGTGTTAACAACAAACATTGACTCTTTTTTCTTTTTAAAAAAGGTTCTAGTCCATGTTAAAAGTGTTCTAGTCCATGTAAAAAATGTGTTCTAGTGCATGTAAAATGACACTCTTGGATAGTGTACCTTCTGTCTGTCAGTTTAAGTCAAAGAACAACTGTTTACAAGATAATTGATTAACCCTTAAACAACAAATTTGCAGCAGAAAACTTTGAAAATCTCTTCATATGAATGTATACATAATTTTGAAAAGAAGTGAAAACTTTTAGGTAAAAGAAGAAATTGCTTATGAGAAATTTCTACTTTTGCCACAATGTTTTCACAATTTATCTGTTGCAGGTCAAAATGCGTCTATATGTTGAAAAGGGTCAAACTGTATGAGTATAATGATCCACACCCAAGCATGAAAAGTAAATTCAAACAATAAGCTCAGTGTAGACCAATGTCCATACTACACGTTCAAACAGAATGCTACAGCCATTCAGTTCCAGGTGCTTCATGTTAACTGTAGTCACATAAAAACCATTACGCTTAAGATCAAAGCATGGCAATCAACAATCATGTGTAACCATTCAATCAAAATGTTGGTATAACACAAAAACATGCATTCACATGTTTACCTAGACACATCTGAAATTTAAATTATGTCATTTTACAGTTACAAAAGAAATTATAAAATGAAATTGTACATTGACCACTAGAAAATACTGACTTTTAAAAGAATAATTATTTCATAATTTTTCAAATATTACAATAATAACAATAATAACAAATGAAATAATATATTTCATGAAAGTATATTTAAGAAATTTATTAAAAATATTCCTTTCATACTTCATTATATGTCCCATACATGTGCCATATGAGAAATTGATAAGAGACTTTCGGAACATACTAAAGGTTTTGTTTTTGTTGTTGTTCGTTTTTGTCCCATTATTTTTGCCACTTAAACCCTTTCCCATATACAGCAAATCTGCAACAGACAACTTTGAAAACTTCAAGGCAAAACTATGCAAAGGTTTCTTCAATGAAAGTATAATTATTGAATAGAGTTTAAAACATTGTGACAAAAGGAATTATTGCCAAGTATTAGCAATTTCTACTTTTGCCAAAATGATTTCAAAAGTTGGCTGCTACAGATGCAGCTAAATGCATCTATATGAGGGAAAGGGTTAGGGCTGTTCCAGGAAAAGATGTCCAGGGGGGGAGGATTGAAGGAAAATAAAAATTAGAGCCCAAAAAATAATTAAAGTTTGATAGGTAGTACCCTTAAAATTGGTGGTCGCTCCTCCCCCCTAGACATTTTCTCCGGGAACAGCCCTTAACCCATTCCCTCATACAACAATTCTGAAGCAGACAACTTTGAACGTATTTTGTCAAAAAATAGAAAATCTCCATAATTGAATGGATAACCTATGACAAAAAGTGGAAAACATTGTGACAAAAGGTGAAATTGCACGTTTTGTGCAATTTCTTCTTTTGTCACTATGTTTTCAAAAAGCCGTCTGCTGCAGAGGCGTCAGAAAGCGTCTATATGAGGGAAAGGGTTAAGAAAAAGCACACTAAATAAAATGACAAAAGAAAAACGCATGGATATTATAAAGAATTAACTGTTTGATTGTTGTAATACCTACCATGACCTAGTCCTCGGTTTGAGTTCATCTATAACAGCTTGTACAACTTCTACAGTAGTAGCCTCGCCACCCAGGTCTGGGGTATGAATCTAGTAAAACACAATAAATATCTTAACCCTTTCCAATATGCAGACCTATTTTCACAAACCTGCAAGAGACAACTTTTTAAAATATTGTGGCCTAATGAGCAATTTGCTCCTATTGCCTCAATGCTTTTAACTCTTTTCAATAATTGTTCTTTTATTTTTTAGAGAGTTTTCATATTTTTGCAAAGATATTTTAAAAGTTGTTTGCTGCAGATTTGTTTTATGTGGGAAAGGGTCAGCCTTTCTACAGTCCTACCATTAATCTGAAATAAATTACTTAAGATGAGTCAGTAGTAGAAGACTATACATACATTTGCTCAAAACATTTTAAGTGATTTCTCCTTTTCCAAGGATGTTTGAAACGCTTACCTCCAATTTTTCCTATGACTCAAATTTCCCCTTGCATGTTTCAAAGATGACTATATACATATTATATCAGGTAAATGATTAAAAACATGATTTGAAAAGAATGAACAGCTCATGCGACTTAACATACACTCAACTATTATTTATATGTCTGACATATAGATATTGAAAATATGGAGTTAATAAAGCTGAAAGAAAGTGATAAAAATAACTAATTGGAATTAAAAAAGAAACAAGAGGGCCATGATGGCCCTTGAATCGCTCACCTGATTCTTTTTTTTTTTTCACTTTAGCTATATAAACCTCGCCCCCTGGCAGCCATAGTTTCCGACCAATCAACTTGGCTTGAAGGAATCTGATAGAGCGTCACCCTAGGAACATTTCTACAAAATTATTTGAAAATCGGCCAGATACTTTTGGAGGAGAAGATTTTTTAAGTTTTCACTATAGCCATATAATGCAAAATAGCCCTGCCTACTGGCGGCCATGTTTTTTGACCAATCAACATGGCTTGAAGGAATCTGAAAGTGGGTCATCCAAGGAACATTTCTACAAAATTATTTGAAAATCGGGCCGACACTTTTGGAGAAGAAGATTTTTTAAGTTTGCACTATAGCCATATAAGGCAAAATAGCCCCCCCCCCCCCCCCCCCCCCCCCCCCCCTGGCGGCCATGTTTTTCGACCAATCAACATGGCTTGAAGGAATCTGATAGAGGGTCACCCAAGGAACATTTCTACAAAATCATTTGAAAATCAGCCTGACACTTTCGGAGGAGAAGATTTTTTAAGTTTTCACTATAGCCATATAAGGCAAAATAGCCCCCGCCCCCTGGCGGCCATGTTTTTCGACCAGTCAACATTGCTTGAAGGAATCTGATAGAGGGTCACCCAAGGAACATTTCTACAAAATTATTTGAAAATCGGCCTGACACTTATGGAGGAGAAGATTTTTTAAGTTTTCATTATAGCCATAAAAGGCAAAATAGCCCCGCCCCCTGGCGGCCATGTTTTTTGACCAATCAACATGGCTTGAAGGAATATGATAGAGGATCACCCAAGGAACATTTCTACAAAATTATTTGAAAATCGGCCTGACACTTTTGGAGGAGAAGATTTTTTAAGTTTGCACTATAGCCATATAAGGCAAAATAGCCCCGCCCCCCCTGGCGGCCATGTTTTTCGACCAATCAACATGGCTTGAAGGAATCTGATAGAGGGTCACCCAAGGAACATTTCTACAAAATTATTTGAAAATCGGCCTTACACTTTCGGAGGAGAAGATTTTTTAAGTTTTCACTATAGCCATATAAGGCAAAATAGCCCCGCCCCCCCTGGCGGCCATGATTTTGCAACCAATCAACACGGCTTGAAGGAATCTGATAGAGGGTCATCCAAGGAACATTTCTACAAAATTATTTGAAAATCTGCCAACCAATTTGGGAGAAGAAGAATTTTGAAGTTTTTTCGGTTTCGTTGCCATGGAAACCAGAATTTTGCATGGATCCCAAAAATTTGAAGGAATTCTGGTGAGGTCATTGAGAGGATGCTTTCTGTGAAGTTTCATCCAAATTGACCCACTGGTTACTGAGGAGAAGAAGTTGACGCACGACGGACGACGCACGACGGACGCCGGACAAAAGGCGATCACAATAACTCACCTTGAGCAAAGCTCAGGTGAGCTAAAAATTAAAGTAAATAATGTCTGCTAGTGGGAAAGGATGAATAACTAAAAATAAGATGTATATATGACTGTAAGCACTCACCTGCTTATCACTGAGGACACTCATTACAGACTCTCTGATCAATTTACCATGTCTTGTATGTCTGTGAAGGTAAGAATACAATACAGCTTACTGAGTGGAGCAAAACTCAAAACTTAACCTTTGACACTGCTTTCAACAAAAGTTAATTAAACATTTCCCACCTGCAGAAGTATCTGCAGCAGATGATATTAGAAAATATTATGGCATATAAAGAAAATGCTTAAAATGAGTAATTTCTCGTTTTGCCACAATGTTTTCACCGCTATTCAAAATTTGTCTTTTCATTTTATATTTTTTGCCTCTATGTTTTTTAAAGGCGCTTGATGGGGATTTGTTGTATGATAAAAAGAGTAAAACATATTCCTTTAGTGGCAGCAACCGACTACATCAGGTAGACAACAGAGAGAGGGTTTGCCGGAAAACAGTCCCTGTGAGCTAAAAATTCATACTAAAAAGACATAGATAGTGACTAAGGATGTATACATTTTTGATCATTGACTATTTTTAATCTATTTCAACAATATTTTCCTGCTCAAAATCGGCTTAATTTAAATTTAAACATTATTTATTTTACATCGATAGCGAAGCAAGCTTTCAGCTTATATTAATCACGCTCGATGTCTGCTTCCTGGAGACATAACCAGTACTTGTGCCATTTGTGTGGAAAAATCCCAAAGTCAGGACCCGCTTATCAAAGGCTCGAAAAAGGGACCTTTGATACAAGAGGCCGACGCTCTACCTCTGCACCGGCTTCATTACTCTACTAGGTTTTTCTCCTTTTGTCTTTGTGATGTTTTCAATTCAAAGCTTTCTGACATGCAGAACATTTTTAAATGTTTTTATTAGACAATTTTTGCCACAATGAATAAAACTTTAATATATTGAGATTTTCAATATGTTTGATTTAATGATTTCAAATTTAACTGTAGCAGATAGTGTGACTGTGGGGTAGGATGGTTAACCCTTTCCCTTATATATGACAATGACAAATATTTTATTGAAGTAATTAGGCCGTGAAATAACACATGAAATTCACATTCAACAATGTTTTTCTTTAGACGCTTTCTGACGCCTCTGCAGCAGACAGCTTTCTGAAAACACAGAGACAAAAGAAGAAATTGCTCAAAACAAGCAATTTCTCCTTTTGTCACCATGTTTTCAACTCTATTCAATTAATGTACATGTACTTTCATTTAAAGGGAGTTTCCAATGTTTCGGGCAAGTTTTGGAAGTCGTCCGCTGCAGATTCGTTGTATGTGGAAAAGGGTTAAATGAGATCTTACCCTAGATAATCCAGCATGTCACATCCAGCTAACAGCAGGCCTACAGGATTAGCGATGTTTTTACCTTTTAAAGACTTTCCAGTCTGTCTTGTACCCTGGTAGAGAAAACGAATTCAGAATCAACCAATACACTTTTGTATTAACCCTTTCCCACATACAGATGACTTTTGAAAACAATATGTGCCAAAAGGTGAACTTGTTCATGATGATCAATTCAATCTTTTGGCACAATGTTTCAACAATTTTTAAAATTAATACTTTTATTCAATTTTTGAGTTGTCTTCTTTGAAAACATTTAAATTAAACAAGAGCTGTCTGCAAGACAGCATGCTCGACTATTTGGCCATTTGATACTATAGTCAACAGTTGTTACTGAGAAAGTGGCTTGATAGTACAGAACTATAAATCAAGTTGGATAAGTCTTGTTTGAATAGCATCTACTGTTTGTGAGAAAAGGCCTTGTATGCAAAACTTTAACCCAAATTTCTAGCTTCAACAAGGGCCATAATTCATAATAAATTCAGTCAGGAGTTACCTTACCTGATTGTTTGATACCTTTAAAGACTATATAGAAGTTTTAAATCAATCCCTGAGTGGTTACTGAGATATGTGCATGATATATGGTTAATTGGAAAAAGGTAGCGTAGTTCTGATGAAGAATTAAAACATTTTGGCATAATGGAAATTATCCATTAAGAACATTTGTTTTCCATTTTCCACAATGTTTTGAATATACAGATTGCAAGTTTGGCACAAACATATCTGGATCTCCCACGAAAGCAAGAATGTGAAGGCACATTCTGCTGTAATAACCACAGTAAAATTAATATCTAATATTACCATTTCAAAGACAGCATAGTCCTCTCCCACATTGACACCGGATACCACCCCTGGCCCTCCAACTAGTCCAGCTGCAATATTACTGAGGATATTTCCATAGAGATTGGGCATGACTAGTACATCAAACTGTTGTGGGCGAGACACCATCTAAAAGCAAACAAGTGAAATTTATTTTTTCGCCTATCATACCAAAGATCCCAGGTTCAAATACCTTTACGACCTAATTCTGCATTTGGTATTTTACCACGCAAACAGAGGGAGTACTATTTATGGTAGGTCTCCAGGAAGCAGTCATCAAGCATGATTGATATGATCTGAAAAAATGTTTAGAAACAAATGTGCATAAATAAGGCATATAAGGCAAAACAGCCCTTCCCTCTGGTGGCCATTTATTTCAACAAATCAACATGGCTTGAAGAAAATCTGATAAGAGGATCACCGAAGGAACATTTTTTCAAAATTATTTGAAAATCTGGCTGACACTTTCGGTGGGGAAGATTTTTTAAGTTTTCACTATAGCCATATAAGGCAAAATAGCCCCACCCCCTGGCAGTCATGTTTTTCGTCCAATAAACTCGGCTTGAAGGAATGTGATAGAGGGTCACCGAAGGAACATTTCTACAAAATTATTTGAAAATCGGCTTGACACTTTCGAAGGAGAAGATTTTTTAAGTTTTCACTATAACCATATAACGCAAAACAGCCCCGCCCCCCTGCTGGTCATAGTTTTTGACCCATCAAAATGGCTTGAAGGAATCTGATAGAGGGTCACCGTAGGAACATTTCTACAAATAATTTTAAAATCAACCTGACACTTTCGGAGAAGATTTTTTAAGTTTTCACTATAGCCATATAAGGCAAAATAGCCCTATTGGGGTCAAAGGAGAAGATGTTGAGGGACAACGGACGACACACATCATCATCTATGAGGAATGCAAAACAGTGACATTATATGCCATTATCTTTGGTTCCATCTCTAAACCAACTATATATAGTTTGTGTGTTATCATGAATCATAGAATAATAAATTACATTCTGTAGTAAGAACATTGTTAGTTGTCACTATTCCTTAACCCTTTCCCACATACAATACATCTGAAAGCAGACAACTTTGAAAACCTCTATGCAACAATATGGAAAATCTCTTAAAATTAAATTGTAATCCTTGTTTACTGTTGAAACAATGTGGCAAAAAGAAATTGCACATTAAGAGCAATATTTAATTTTGCAACAATTCTCTCAATTGTCATCTGTATGTGGGAAAGGGCTGATATTGTAAATATTGGCCAGAAATCTTGCGCCAGAATTGTAAATTTGGTGCAAACTTTTACTATTTTTGCAAAATTGATGGCGCAAAACAAATTGGCCAGGGTTAACCCCTGGTTTAAATAACTTGCAGTTGTTATAAGGATAATGAAACTAATTTTAGAATAAATTTCAACAAAACTGTCAATGATCACCGAAAAAGTTTAATTGTATTCAAAACTTATACCTCAATCTATAGAGATTTTTCAGATTTCTGTCTGCTGCAAGAAGGTTAGAGGCTTTGAGGGTATTAATGAAGAAATTAAAGAAAATAAACATAGCAATGACAACTAACCTGCATGCTTGCATTGTCAATAATCATATCATTGAACTCCATCTCGGGATAATCTTTGGAAACCTCACGGCAGCAGTTTAGAAATAACCCATCACCAAGTTTCCTGCAGAATTAGAGAAATTATAATAAACTTCCTGTTAAAACTGATTTTTGATGATCTCTGCTGCAGAATACTTTTGAAAACATTGTTGATAAATAAGAAATTATTTATGATAAAGACCATTTCCGTTTCAAACAAAGTGTTCTCTTCTGTGTTAAAAAAATACTTTCATTTCTGTGGATATATTTATATCCTCTTTCTGCAGAAAGTTCTTAAAAGTTTATAATATAAAACAGCTTTATAGAAGGAATGGCAACAAATACCAAAATTAATATTCGAATATTCGATCTAAAAGTTTTTTGTTTTGTTTTGTTGGGGTTTAATGCCGTCTTCGACATTATTTCAGTTATATCACGGCGACAGTTCACTTATTCATGATCCCTTTGTAAAGAAACCAGTTCTAGGCTAGGAAATGTGCCTAGCCCAAGGGCACTCCACCATGACCACAGCGCCGGAACTGGGGATCGAACCCAGGATGCCCAGTTCCAAATCCCCGACGCTAACCACTAGGCCACAGCGGATTCCTCAATCTCAAAGTATTTGATTATTTGACTTATTTGTGCATGCTTCTCCAACAAAGAGGTAATTAATTTGTTATTTGCTGTAAGGTTACATTATATTGTCTTATTTTGTTCAAATCCCATTACTCACATTTACATTCAGTTCAACGAAAGAATGTTTGTGAAAAATATGTGAGTAAACTGCTCAGATTTTAATTAATTGATCACCTGCTTAATGTATTTTTCAAAACATTTAATTCTGACTACCATGTTTGCAACTGAAATACTGTTGTAAATGACATGAAATATTCCCGATTCACAAATGTTAACAAAATATGACAATCCGATCGAAATAGGGTCATTATTATAGAAGAAATGTGGAATAGCCCTTAACCCTTTCCCTCATACGGCAATTCTGCAGCAGACGACTTTGAACGTATTTCGTCAAAACATAAAAAATCTCCATAATTGAATGGATAACCTATGACAACAAGAGTTGTCGGAGGACAATATAGCTCGCCTATCAGGGCCATCGTCTATCAGGGCCTACTTCAGAACAGTTATAGCATTAGGTAAAGTCACACAGTATCACCTATTGCAAGATAATACACCTTTTCAATACTTCCATGCAAATGTTAACCAAGTCTATACAGGCCTTTTAAATCTGTAAATTGGTTTATATACGATGTATGCCAATAGTGAACATAATACCGAAGACTTACAGTATCAGTATCAGATAAAACCACACACTATTATTTATTGCAAGATATCACAAATTTTCAATACTTGCATGCAAATCTTAACCTGGCAACGCTGATACCAACGCCATACAAGGTCCCCTTATGATCCTGAATAAGTGTGTGAAGTTTCAAAGCAACAGCATACACAGTGTCTGAGAAAAGACCTTGCACGCAAAGGTTTGACCAAAATTCTATGTCGAAAAAGGGGCACAATTCAGTCAAAATCCATTCCAGAGTTATGGGACTTGACATACAAGGTCCCCTAATGACCCTGAATAAGTGTGTGAAGTTTGAAAGCAACAGCATACACAGTGTCTGAGAAAAGGCCTTGCACGCAAAGGTTTGACCAAATTTCTAAGTCCAAAAAGGGGCACAATTCAGTCAAAATCCATTCCAGAGTTATGGGACTTGACATACAAGGTCTCCTAATAAAACTGAATAAGTGTGTGAAGTTTCAAAGCAACAGCATACACAGTGTCTGAGAAAAGGCCTTGCACGCAAAGGTTTGACCAAGCTGGCAACGCGGACGCCAACGTGATAACATAAGCTCCCCTATTTCTTCGAATAGGCGAGCTAAAAAGTGGAAAACATTGTGGCAAAAGGAGAAATTGCACGTTTTGTGCAATTTCTTCTTTTGTCACTATGTTTTCAAAAAGCTGTCTGCTGCAGAGGCGTCAGAAAGCATCTATATGAGGGAAATTTAACCTTTCTACATAACAACTTGTTTTACAAGATGAAGTTGAACGAAACCGTCGGTATTGTATTCATCAATCTTATAGCCTAAAGCAAACATAATCAGTTTTACATGTTATCTACAATATTGACATCTTATGAACTACACGTAAAATGAATGAACTATTGGAAACCCTTTACTTACATTATTTAACAAAAAAGAATGGTTAGTAATTTCAAGTATCGTCAATTTGATTTATATATTTTTTTAGAATATAATTATACATGTATTCCTGATTTTCATTGAATATTCGAATCACAATATTGCAATTGAATATTTGTTGCGATCCCTACTTTATATACAACATAAACAAATAACTGAGGTAACTGGAAACAACATGTATGAAAATAGATTGTTATGGCCATTTACCCTTTCCCTTTGAAAACATCTAGGCAAAGATATGGAAAATGTTAATTGATTGGATAGAGTTGAAGGTGTTATGCGTGATATAGTTGTAGTATTTATGTCCCTAGGTAAAAATATATAAGCCAATATACTTACATGATATTAGCTTTATGTACAGCTGTAACTTTCTTTCTGCCATGTTTTCT
Source organism: Serripes groenlandicus (assembly GCA_031761405.1). Lineage (NCBI taxonomy): Eukaryota > Metazoa > Mollusca > Bivalvia > Cardiida > Cardiidae > Serripes > Serripes groenlandicus. The sequence goes on from JASEVX010000014.1 coordinate 16,953,930, forward strand.
GGCAAAATCAAAGGCATACTTTGCAATATTGGTTGACTTTTCTGCTGTGATAATCTTTAAACTCTCAATCACACCCTCAACACTCTGAAATAACAGAATACAATTGTTTACAATCTATACAATCTATTCCTTGACTATTGAGATTAAAGGTCAATGTCGCAGTGATATCATTTTGGTACACAATACAACCCCTTTATACAATGTTTGTGCACTCTTAATTTGATAAAACGTATAACAATTATGGTCTAGAAACCTCACCCACACACACGCACACTTTTAGCATTTGTCACAAAGTCAAGGGCACATACTCTGCACACTAGAATGCATGATGTGTAGGCTATGTTTAAGTTATACAAGGCCCATAACTATGTATGTATTAGTTGAAACAAGAAACAAAACATCAGCCAGTAAAGTTGTGTGACTCTGGCTTTTGATTTAAAGTTTAAGAGACATGCACTTCATGAGAATACATGATATGAAGACTTTTTTTAAAAAGTTATTCATGGGCCAAAACTCTGCATGTCACAACAAAACAAATCCCCGCATGCACAACATTTGCATCCTGGTGAATAATAAGTGAGACTGTGAGATATGTGAGACATAATATTTGGTTACCGGTCGAATGATGGACATTCAGACGAAGGAAAATCTATATCATGCTTTTTTTAAGTTGGAGCATAAAAATATTTCAAGAGAATCAAATGGCCATGTCACATAATTTGACATAAATCTTAATTTGGTATGTGACACTTCGTGATTGATACCTAAATATATCTGTATAGCAGGTTTATTATCTTTGTGTATGAATATTATGTAGAATATAGAGCTCTGACATGTTTTATTTCAGTATTGTCAAATGTCAAGGTCAGTAACCTACTTTTTAGTATGTGATACTTCCCCATCCCTAGATATATCTATATAGCAGGTTAAGTATCTATGTGTATAATAAGGAAGAATATAGAGCTGGCACACAAGTTTTTATTTTAGTGGGATCAAAGGTCAAGGTCACAGTTGTTATTTTTAATTATGGCACACCCTCTTGCAAAGAACTTACTATGTGCATACCAAATTTCTAATATGCAAGTCCTGAAGTTTAGGAAATATCTGAGAAGGCTGGAATAAGTTTTATATTTCTTATCATTTAAAGGAGAATATAAAAAAATACCCTTTTTTTTCAAAGTCAAATGTATAATAATTCAGGACTTGAACTTATTGCATATTTTCATATTGTCCTGTTCACTTTGCATTTCAGAAAGTGGTGATGATTTAAGATCATGACCGGTGTCAAGGAGTGATCATGACCATAGATAAGGAGGTGCAAAAATTCTGCATAACTAACCTGCTAGGGACTACTTTTCTATGTAAAGAAACCTGACATTCATGATTCGGATTGTTTACTGTTATTTCTTGTTATTCTTAAATGGGCTTTAAGATTACTTTTGTTTAATTGATATATCAATAAACTGTTGAATTTTGGTAAGATTTTGTTTTTTACAGCTTTATCTTAAAATTATGCAGTCCTGCTTTTTTAATGTTGCTGTCCGGATAGCAATTTATCCAAGTACTACTTCACTATTGTTTATCACAGCTGATTTTCAATGTTTTAATCAACCGGGGCAAAAACAACAAGTTAAATCGAAGCCAGTTTTATTTTGACCCTGCAAACAAATAATTATGACAAATATTTGCTTGATCAAACAGAATCAGTATTATTCGTTTCAAGCCGAACACTGGGTTGCAGAATGCATCAGCTCATTAAAATTCCTAACATTTAGAACACTGGCTCATTAAAATTCCTAACATTTAGAACACTGGCTCATTAAAATTCCTAACATTTAGTACACTGGCTCATTAAAATTCCTAACATTTAGTACACTGGCTCATTAATATTCCTAACATTTAGTACACTGGCTCATTAAAATGCCTAACATTTAGAACACTGGCTCATTAAAATTCCTAACATTTAGTACACTGGCTCATTAATATTCCTAACATTTAGTACACTGGCTCATTAATATTCCTAACATTTAGAACACTGGCTCATTAAAATTCCTAACATTTAGTACACTGGCTCATTAATATTCATAAACTTAGATATTACCCTGCACACATAAAACGCCCATTATGAATGTAGATGTAAGTTTTATTTTTTTAATACATGTTAAGTTTACAATATGAAAGTATGCAATAAAAAGGTTATTGACCCTGTACTGTTAAATCATCGTTGGACCTCGTTCTTTGGCGAGCTCGGCAATGTCAACCCAATGATGATTTCAGTCATTAACCTATTTAATGTAACTTTCTCTACGGGGAAAAACATAGCCAATCCTTGCAGGTAGCTGTATCAGAATGAAACATGTTGAGTATTTAACCCTTTCCAACGTGTAGACTCATTCTAAGGCAATCTGCAGCAGATATCTTTTGAAAACATTGTGACAAAATGAGAAATTGCTCAAAACAAGCAATTTCACCTTTTTGCCTATATATTTACAACTTTTTTTCATTATACTTTCATTTATAGAGCTTTTCCATGTTTTGGCATGATAAATGTGTAAGTCGTCTGCGGCAGATTTGTTGTATGTGGGAAACAGTTAAATCAACACTTTTACCTAGCGCAGTTGACCTTTAACATCTCTCAAGAAAATACATTTTTAAACACATTGTTGAAAATGGAGAAATGCTTGCCTCATGTTCAAGGTTTGAATATTCTCCTTCTGTGTTTTCTCTAATAAGGACCATGTCGATGTTATTATGTCGGGCAGGAATTCCGGGGATCGATTTTACTACAACAATACTGCCAAACAGTCCCAACTCTGTCCTGTACAAAGAATAACAACACTCCTTATGTTAATCAGGAAACATATATTACCAAACAATCAAAATGTAGAGAATGCTAAAACACCGGTTTTGTCCAGGCCTGATTTGGTCCAAAATGACGATTACCATTTTCGCCTGGTGAGTTCTTTCTTGCATAATGCATGACCCCACATTTTCTCTGGAGAATCCAGAGAAGTTAATATTTTAAAAGCATTGCGTTTGTCAGACAGGCTTGTTGAACTTCATTTATGATAAGAAATGCAATGTCAAGTAATCGAGACATAAGAAAACGGGCCAATGAAAAGTAGAGAGAACATAACAATATAACAATATTTCTTCTTGCAAACGACACAATAATATTATTTGGAACAGTCTTGCTTTAGCAGTTAGCCACATTTTGACACCACTGCAGCAGACAGTATATTCAACTCTTTTCAATAATTGAAAATGTTTAAGCTGATAATACGTAGTTCCTCATATATTTTTATTGCTTAATTTTTAAGGTTGTATGAAAAGATGTTTTCATTACCTCAACTGTACATTCATAGATTGTTGGGAACTGTCATGGTTTGTTGCAATATTTCCTACAAAAAAGACAATATTAACAATTAATTATTTCCAAAATATAGCAAATCTGAAGCAGATGACTTTGAAAACACCAAGACAAAAATATGGAAAATCTCTACAAATGAAAGTGTAATTATTGAATGGATTTGAAATAATTTTGACAAAAGTAGGTATGGCTCATCATGAGCAATTTCTCCCTATGCCACAATGTAATGCCACAAAAATAATGACTGGGGATCAAACGTCGATACAGAGTAAAAGGCTTCTCAGATTGTGAGAACAGAGGGATATATAATGTGCACTATTAGTGTCTTAAAACTCTTATTTGACATCTAAATCCAATTTTGAAGGGACTCAAACGAATCCACTCAGTGAAAGTATTTTTTTAATACTGCAATAAGAGACATAAGATGGGGAAGAAACTAATTTACTCTTCTTAACGGTCCTCTTGATAGAAATATTATTCCCACATTTACAGTTAACCCTATTTCACATTACACAATTTTACAGCTGACAACTGTAATAACAATATGAGGAATATCTCTTTTTGCCACACTGTTTTCAAACGGCCTCTGTCTGTGGAAAGAGATTAAAGAGAAAAAATGAACTGTGTACCTTTGATAGCCACTCCATTCCTCTCTACAGACAGAAGAGCACTGTGCATAAAGTCTGCATCCGTAGTGGTAGCATTGATCTCTACCTCCTCGAAATTTACAGGGGCTCCTGCATACCTACAAATAATAACTAGAATTATTATATACCTACTATGAATCAAAGTATTTGATTGGACGAGAAGCAGTCACGTGTGATTCAATAAAAAATGACTATTTGACTCCTTTTCGCTTTTATTCTAAAATTCAGGTCCAATAGTCCATTTTCGAGTCAATAGTTCATCTGTTATGACGTTATTGTTTGAAATGACGTCATGCACGTGCATAATCAACATTTTAACGCGCGTTATAATTTTATAAATAAACTAGTTAAATTATGCGTTTTTCATGAAGATATATAATAAAACAGCTATTTACTCCCTTTGAGTTCAATGGTGAAAAACTATTCTTCCTCGCAAATGACTATTGACCCGAAATAGAGAACTATTGACCTCGACTTCGTCTCGGTCAATAGTTCTCTATTTCGGGTCAATAGTCATTCACTTGGAAGAATAGTTTTTCACTATTGACCTCAAGAGGAGTAAATAGCAGCGCTCACGTTAATGGACGTATTGGGCGTTTTTACGCCCGAAAATCGATCCCGTACGCCCAAAATTGACAAGGGAGACGTCCAAGTACGTCCAGGAATTAAGGGTATACGCCGACAATCAAAACACAGGACGTATATATGTCCACTAGAAATTGTGTGTAATTATCTAAAGACACTGCGTATTGTGTTTTATGAAGTGTCAATTATGGACAGTGGGAGTTATCAATTGGTAGATTTAAGCCAATCACGATCGAGAATGCGTACCCCACCCACCCTCAGATTTGACACTTGATAACGACTCCACACCAATCAATTCTATTTTTCATTATAAACAGCGTAGGGGTAATTAATTTTAATAACCCATGTAAAAACATACTAGGATATATGATAAAAGAATGTCCCTATATTAATTTAACTGTTTAAAGATTATTATTTTGTTTGCCTGAATCCATAGGAAACACTTTTTAATTGCCGATTTTTTAAAGACAAAGTTGACATGAAGATCTATCAAAATCACAGCCAGCTGTCAAAAAGGACTTGCCTATGAAATAGATTGCATATAAGCCCATTTTAGTTCATTATTTTTTAAAATATAAAAGAAACTGAACTCTGGAGGTGAAAATACATATTGTAATTTGTAATGGGTTTTCGTGCATTTTCTGCATTTTGGAAATCGGAAATGTCATTCAAGAAAGTATTACTCACACTCATTCTTATTTGTTTTAAAGTTGACTATTATGAAAGTTTAGTGCCCTTAATGTGTGTTTGTAATATGTCTCACTGCAGAACACTTTATTTACTGGTGTTTAAAATAAAATCAATAACTCATTAACAGAAATCGTTCCTTTTGCCATACTGAATGTGATTTAAGAACATAATTCATGTTTAATGTGAATGTAATGAATCATGGCCATGCCAATCTTTTGATGAATTTTATGCTGGATAGCTTTTGACACATGACTGGAAAAAAGCATTCTATATCACATAAAAACCTACTGGTTTAAAAGTGTTATGATAGAACCAACAATAACATTGTTGACAAAGGAGCAATATCCACTTTCTGTATTAATTGGCTTCTTTTCCAATAATGTATTTAAAAATAAAACAAAGGGAAACACAATAGAATGTGCAAGATGCGAAAAAAGCCAGCGTGCCACCTGGGACTTCCAATAATTATGAGCAGGACTTCCAAAATTCAGACCCAGGAAGTCAGGACTTCCTGTTTCAAAATGTTAGTGCAAGCACTGAAATAGCTGTATACTATCACTGAAGATGATAAATACCCCCAAAACAGCACCTTGACTCAAAATATGGCTTCCGACCGACCAACAAAATACACGCACTTCCTCTCAATGTGTTGTATCATCCTATGAAGTTTTATTAAATTCCAACAATTTGTTTTAAAGTTATGCTCTGGACAAGACTCTACGAATAAGAAAAAGTAACAAAGGGCAATAACTCTGTAATTATGTAAATTAGAGTTATGGTTCTTGTACACTGCACTTCCTCTGATTATGCTCTACCATTGTATGCAGTTTTATTATATTCCATCTGTTAGTTATTAAGTAATTCTCCAGACAAGAAAAAGTAACAAAGGGCAATAACTCTGTATTTAGATTGAATAGAGTTATGGTTCCTGTACACCGCACTTCCTCTCAATGTGTTGTATCATCCTATGAAGTTTTATTAAATTCCAACAATTTGTTTTAAAGTTATGCTCTGGACAAGACTCTACGAATGAGCAAAAGTAACAAAGGGCAATAACTCTGTAATTATGTAAATTAGAGTTATGGTTCTTGTACACTGCACTTCCTCTGATTATGCTCTACCATTGTATGCAGTTTTATTAGATTCCATCTGTTAGTTATTAAGTTATTCTCCAGACAAGAAAAAGTAACAAAGGGCAATTACTCTGTATTTAGATTAAATAGAGTTATGGTTCCTGTACACTGCACTTTCTCTCAATGTGTTGTATCATCCTATGAAGTTTTATTAAATTCCAACAATTTGTTTTAAAGTTATGCTCCGGACAAGACTCTACGAATAAGCAAAAGTAACAAAGGGCAATAACTCTGTAATTATGTAAATTAGAGTTATGGTTCTTGGACACTGCACTTCCTCTGATTATGCTCTACCATTGTATGCAGTTTTATTAGATTCCATCTGTTAGTTATTAAGTAATTCTCCGGACAAGAAAAAGTAACAAAGGGCAATAACACTGTATTTAGATAAAATAGAGTTATGGTTCCTGTACACCGCACTTCCTCTCAATGTGTTGTATCATCCTATGAAGTTTCGTTCAAATCCTATGTTGCATTGTTAAGATATGGTCCGGACAAAATATGGCTTCCGACCGACCGACAGACCGACCGACCGACCGACCGACCGACCGACCGACCGACACAGTGACTCCTATATACCCCCCCAAAACTTTGTTTTTTGGGGGTATAATTAACCCTTTCCTATTTGGCAAAACTATGAAAACTCTCCATAAATGATAATATCATTATATAGAGTTGAAAACATTGTGACAAAAGGAGAAATTGCTTGTTTTGAACAATTTCTTCTTTTGCCACAATGTTTTCAAAAGTTGTCTGCTACAAAGGGCGTCAGAAAGCGTTTATATATAAGGAAATGGGTTAACTCTTTCCTATATACAACACATTTGCAATGGAAACTTTGAATATATCTGGGTGAAAGTATGACAAATATATAAATGAAAGTAAATGTATAATTATTTAATAGTTTTCACTGTTGAAAACATTGTCTGCTGCAGATGTGTATCATACAGTATGCCTGCAGGAAATCATGCTTACCAACCTTTTCTCATCCTCAAGGGGGAGTTTCATGATCTCAAAGTGGGAGATTGGGGTTTGAAGGGGGAGATTTTCTGCACAATAAATTTAACAGTAGAAATTTTCACAATAAAACCAAATTTAGATAACAATGCAGGAAAAAATACTTTCAATACTTACAGGAAATTCTTAAAAAATACTAATTTTTAGAATATTTTCTATTTATCAGAATATTTTCAACTGTATGTTAGCATTTAAGTATTATTTTGGCATGTTTACGAATTCATGCACTGATATTGAAAAAAACTTTAAACTGTGGTTAACTAGTAAATCAAGCAAGTTGTATGTTGAGTGTACTGGTAGTGGTACATGGCCTAAATTTTAATAAGACATACTTTTGAATGAAAAACTGGGTACCAATGGAATATTTTGTTATTAACCCTTTCCCTCATACGTCAATTCTGCAGCAGACGACTTTGAACGTATTTTGTCAAAACATAGAAAATCTCCATAATTGAATGGATGACCTATGACAAAAAGTGGAAAACATTGTGGCAAAAGGAGAAATTGCACGTTTTGTGCAATTTCTTCTTTTGTCACTATGTTTTCAAAAAGCTGTCTGCTGCAGAGGCGTCAGAAAGCGTCTATATGAGGGAAAGGGTTAATCTAATGACACAGGGACAATACATTAGGTATTTATTTAGTTGACCTTTAATCAGTGACAATATGTAAGAAAATGAATGTAGTATTTTGCAGTACATTTATACTAATGAAAGTTTTTTTAACAACAGGAGAAATTTGCCTGTATTACAAATGAAAGTCTCAATATTGCAAAGAGTTGAAAACAATTTTAATACAGGCAAATGTCTCCTGTTTCTGAAATCATAACAATTTTTTCATAAGACATCTGCTGCAGATATGACAAAATACATCTGCAAATGGAAAATGATCTTTTGATTCCTCCTTATCTAAGCATCTAAAATGTCACACAAGATATGGGACTTAAGTAGGGGACTAGATAAGAGAGAGCGAACAGGTCTTTTCCCCACAATAGTTCTCTTATTACTCAACTAAAACCTATGTTTTGGAACTCAAAAGAATTTTCTCACTGAGACAATACTTTTGAGTACCCACAACAGAGGGTTTAAATATCAAATAAGGATTCTAGAGCATGACAAATGCCCCTTATCTAGAGCTCTTGACTAAAGCATACCTGAATATTTCCTCCACATGCTTCAATAGTTCAGGACCAACACCATCACCTGTTATAGCTGTCACTGTATTCCTTCCACCATACTTTGCGAAGGTCTAAATTCCAAATGAAAGTTGCACATAAATTTAGAATAAGATTTCCAAGATACACTCAAGACAGAAGGAGGGGAAGGAGGGAGGGCGAGAAAGCGGGAGTGAGACAGAGGTGGAGGGAGGGAGAAAGAAAGATAGATGGATGAAGGGATGAAAAAAGATGGATGGAGGGATGAAAAAAGATGGATGGAGGGAGGAAGAAAGAGAGATGGAGGGAGGATGAAAGAGAGATGGAGGGAGGAAGATAGATCATAGAGAGATGGAGGGAGGAAGGGTTGGAGAAAGAGAGGTAGGGTATAAGAAATAGGGGGTGGGTAGAAAAAGAGAGAGAGGGAGATTTAGAAGGTGATATTGAGGAGGGAGTGATTTAGAGAGAGAAAGAGGGGGAATTAGGGAGAAATAGAGCTGGATGGGGTTAGATAGGGGTTATGGAAGGAGTTTATGGAATACCTCAGTTGATCCAGGTACTGCTGTGATATAGGTTCTGTTTATCTAAAATAGATAGAAATGTCAATTCATAAAGAGAAAGTGGTGAAGTTATTTCTAAAGGGGTGACGGTCAAAACGTCGAATGACCCAAACGTCGAATTGATAAACAAGAACAAAATGGGAGTCAAAACGTCGAAATGGGAGTCAAAACGCCACAAGATTACGTAGAGGTAAATATGATAAAGTTTATAAACCTCTTTTTGATAAGTTATCAATGTCTCCTTTTGCCACAATGTTTTCCACTTTTAGTCCTTTGGTGGAATGGGTTATGCTTGATTTTGAGGCCGGTAAGTGTTTAATTTTTGATAATCTGGTTACATAATTGTGTAAACAATTTAAATACTGACATATATATATAAAAGTAGAAAATGACTACGAAATTGGAAAACGTTGTGACAAAAGGAGAAATTGTTCGTTATAGGTTTTTCAAAAGCCGTCTGCTCTATATGAGGAAAATTATAGTTATGAGGTTTTTTACATATTCTAAAAGTTCTACTTGCTATACAAATTATATTGATTCTGACTACAAATTGCGAATAATTCATAATTGTGTAATTTTCAGCCGCTTGGCAAGCTTTCCGAGACGTCTTTCCGCGTTGTCTCCTGAAAGGCTGTGTCTTCCACTGGAGTCAGCGTGTATACAAGAAGATACAGTCAGAGGGATTGTCGCAAGCGTATTTAGACAAAGGGGACAAACACGACTTCTTCAGAAAGATATTGGCCCTTCCATACCTGCCATCAGAGCACATCCCACGTGCATTTGACGATCTCTATCAACAAGCTGTGGGAGTCGATGGTCCTGTCCTGGCTGTTGTTGACTACGTCCGGAGAGTATGGATCAGCAATCCGATGTGGCGTTTTTTTGTGGAAAATTGGAGCGTGTTTCGTCAAACAATACGCACTAACAACGACGTAGAAGGTATTTGTTATACAATGTTAATTTACTATTAAAGATATAATGAATTGAGATCTTGAAATAAAAAAGAAAATAGGTTTAGTTACAACATATCACATGAACTTTCCAAAGATATGGATAAAATGAGATGAAATTTAAACCACAGGAAGTCAAACAATTAGCATATCATCTTTCAAATATTGGCAATATCTGAACATCATATATTTCCATTCACAGGCTGGCATCGAAGAATCAACACAAGAGCCGGACGGTCTGATATTGGGCTGTATGTTCTAATACCACTGTTGAAGAATGAAGCCGATACCGTTGACTTACAAATTAAACTGGTATATATTTTCCTTTTCGACATTTTGTTCTTGTTTATCAATTCGACGTTTGGGTCATTCGACGTTTTGACTGTAATTCTTTCTAAAGTGCCTCAGCATGACAATCTTCAGTTGACATTTACCCCACCCACAACAATTACAACTGGTGGTATTGTAAATGATTCTTTAAAGGAAATGTTATTTAGGGTAGAGACCTCTTATTCATTTAGAATGTTAAACACATGTAAATCCTTAGCTCACCGTGGCCTGATTGAGATTCAATTGGGTTGCAGGTAGCAATCTGCACAGAAGTTTGGAAGCTTGTCGAGAACGCTGTAAGGAGGCTGCCATTTTTAACCTTGACCTTAGATCGAGGTTTCCGAATACATGATTTCACGCCATCTGTCAAAAGTTTGTCTTGTTTTGGTGCATGCGCATATTATTGAAAATCAAAGCGCCAATGGCACTGTAGTGGCGATCGTATGGAAAATCCTGCAAAGTAACAAGCAGTATATCGGTGTAGGGCTTGCGATGACTCTGGTGCGGGTATATTTGAGAATGTATCAACCCTGCATCTTTTGACAGTAGAATAATGTTAGTTTGCCAGAATGTTGTCTTGGTGATTATTTAGTTACGTTCTGAAATTGGTCATGATGTGTTCAAAATTAGGCCATTCCAAAGTTATGAAAAATCTAGTTGGTATTCGATAGACTACCGTTTTAGCTCATTAGAATGACTATTTGTAATCTAAATTGTTTGGGTAATCACATGTTTATCACCAGGTCGTTAGGCCATATTAAGATAAAATATATTTTACACTTTAGAAATGACTAAAGAAAGGAGAGAAAACAGTATCCATTAGTTTGGTGTTTGTTTCAATTATGTCCGATATTAAACAGGTCTGTTCAATTTAGTCCCTTCACATTGCATGATTGAGGGTTGTCACAGTGTATTTATATGTCTCTGAGGTTGTTAAACTGCTTCGAATAATGTGAGTGCAAAAACAAACACAAAACATGCTCCAAAAGCACAATTTCACTATTTGCCAAACTGTTTAATTTATGAAAATATAGGCATATATTATAATGCTAGATCTTCAAACTCAATTAGGCTACACTGTCAGCATTGATTGCTAATTGACTCTAGAACGTGCAGACGTGTATACATAACGTGTGTACACACTGCCATCGTGTGTCCTTTAAACCTTTGTAAACCAGTCTTATTATCTAGACGCTTTCATATATTTAAACAAGTACAAAATAAAGCGTTTATAATATTGAGATTTACAAGCTTTTCTGGTTTTTGGTCTCGCGAGCTATTTATAGAACCTTTTGGAATTTCCAGATTTGAGTATCACCAGAGTTGTCGTTATTTGCAAGGCAGAACGCGCAATGATATTTATTATCTGCCAAATCATGACGAAGATAATCAGAGTACAACCAACTCCTGCCGAATCAGGTTAAAGGTCAAAAGGTTACGGTTGACTACAGTAAAAATAAAACGAGGCACAGGAGTATCATGATACTCTGCATAGCGTACCCAAGACGCCCGATGATATTTATTATCTGCCCAAACATGAAGAAAGATAATATGTAAATAGTTTAACTCTATTTAGATATTTTCTCGATAAATCTCAAATATTTGTACCAATCCGGTATCAAAGTAGCACTAACATTATCATTATTAATCGTGTGCCTGCATCACTGATGGAACTATATATATATATGGCGGTTTAACGGAAGTGAGTAAATTGCCTTTGCAGAAATATCCAACCGATTGTTCAAATACGACTATATAATTTTTTTTTCGTTGTTGTTGTTTTGGTAGCACTGTGGCGATTGTCAACCAATCGCCACAAAAACAACAGATTTATTAAAAGATGACAGCTCTTATTATGTGTTGGATACTCTGCATGGAACACATATAGCAATTGTGCTGAAAATTCATTTGTACTGAACTGTTTAAGTAAGTATTTATATAAAAAAATACAGTATTTATACAAAGTATAGTACAGTATGTTTACAATATATATAATCCTGACGTGGACTCTTTGAAGTTGATCGACTTATCTCTCTATTAAACTTTTCCCACATACAAATCTGCTGGAGACACTCTTATACAAAAAATGTAAAATCTTAACAATTCAAAGTATAATAATCAAATAGACTTCAAAGATGAGAATTTTTTTTTTGGCAATTATCCTTTTGCCTGATGCATTCTGCATTCTGGGAAAATGTTAAACAAAATCAAACAATTTTTAATACCATTAATAGATGCGTTTCATGGTTGGTTATTTTCTTTTTGTAAATGATCGAACAGTCTCAATATATTGCCGTTACATATTGCATTGTATTGATGCAAACAGTCAAAATAAAAAATCGCATTCCTAGTACAGAAACCTGGACTAACATAATACCAATCATGCAAAACCAAAACTGCTCAAGGGCGAAGTGAGATTAGTTTCAGATCAAAATCAGTCTGCATGTTGTGCAAAATGGACATTATCTAATTTATAAACAATTGATCAGGGTTAACATTCTTTGAATTGATTTAGAATGCCTTTATCTTGGAAATCTGAGAACTGCCTACATGTTAATTGTTAGTATACTCTCAACATGGTGAATATAATTCAGGAAAAAAGGGGGGGGGGGGGGGGGGTGGAACAAAGTTTCAAATTTATTCTACTCTGAAACAACTGGTCCACTCTGAATTCAAGATAACATGGAAGAAAGGTTCCTTAAGTGTCTCTTTAAAAAGTGTTCATGCCAGATTTATTTTTAAAAAACATGGGGATAGAATGACAAAACTTCAAAACATTTCTGAAATGAATAACATTGTCTGATTTCAAGATAATATGGCAGAAAGTTTCCACAAAAATAACCCAAGCTTTATGCATTGGTAAAAAACATGGCCTTTTTAGCTCATCTAAGCACAAAGTTCTCAAGGGGAGCTATTGTGATTACATTTTGTCTGTCGTCTGCGCGACATCAATAGCTGCCTTGTTAACACTCTACAGGCAACATCTGGCATCAATTATTCATGAAAGATTACCAGAATATACATCTCGATCAAATCCTGGCCTAGTTGTAACCTGGATTATTTGAGGTAAAAAACTAGGTCACTAGGACAAATTGAAGAAAATTCTTGTACACACTCTAGAGACTCCAGCGAATTGAAAATTTGTCAGAATGATAGTCTTCATGATATCTAAGCAATTGTTGAACATGGGTCGAAAGCTATGTCACAAGGAAAAATTGAACACAAATCTTGTTAACACGCTGGACGTGGTAATTTTAACTTGAGCATGTTGAAACTTTGTCAGAAAAATTGTCTTGATGATATCTTGGCTAATTTCGAATATAGGTTGTGTCCGGTCAAAGACTAAATCATTATGCCAAATTGAAGGCAAAACTTGTTGACACTTTAGAGACTGTATATATCTTTTGCTTCATCAGTTTAGAAAACTTTGCCAGAATGTGTCTTGATGATATCTAGGCCAATGTTGAATATGGGTCATGTCAGGTCAAAATCTGGGTCACAAATTGAAGGAAAATCTTGTTAACACTCTGGAAACTTTGTCAGGATGGGCATTTTGATGATATATAGGTTAAGTTCAAATATAGGTCATGTCCAGTAAAAAAAATATGTCGCTAGGCCACATTTGAGTAAAATCTTGTTAACTCTCAAGAGAGTCAGAGTGTTGGTCTTGATGATATCTAGACGAAGGTTGAATATAGGTCATGTTGGATCAAAAGCTAGGTCACGAGGCCAAGTTGAAGACAAATCTGGAAGCCATGTTTTTAACCTGAGCATGTTGAAAGTTTTTCAGAATGGGTGTTCTGATTATATCTAGGCTAAATTTGAAAATATGTCAGGTCAAAAACTAATTCCCCAAGCCAAATTGAAGGGAAATATTAGTATGAGCTTACCTGACTGCAAAATGAGTTTTGACAATCCAGGGCAATTATGGCCCGCTTGTTTATCTATGCAAAATTCTGGTTTTCATTGCAATCGAAAAAAGAAGAAAAAAAAAGGTTCTCCTCCAAATCGGTTGTTGGCATTCAAATAATTTTGTAGAATTATTGATTGGTATTAAAACATGGTCGCCAGACTCTGGCTGTTTGCCTTAAATGGCTTTAGTGAAAACTATAAAAATCTTCTTCTCCAAAAGTATCTGGCTGATTTCCAAATCATTTTGTAGAAATGGTCTTTGAGGGAGGACTCTCTATCAGGAGGCAGGGCTGTTTTGACTTATCAAGCTATATTGAATATTAAAAAAAAAATCCTCCAAAAGTATTTGGCCTTTTTCCAAATAATTTTATAGAAATGTTCCTAGGGTGACCCTCTATTTGATTCCTTCAGGCCATGTTGATGGGTTAAAAACCATGGCTGCCAGGGGAGGGGCTGTTCTGCCTTATATGGCTATTGTAAAAACTTTAAAAAATCTTCTTCTCCCAATTTCCAAATAAGTTTGTAGAAATGTTTTACAAGATTAATTCAAGCCATGGTTGGAATGACAAATCACATTGCATTAATGATTATGTAGGTGAGCAATCCAGGGCCATCGTGGCCCTCTTGTTTATTATGTATCATTTATAATGTAGATGTAACAGTCATCACTAGAAATGGTAACACTCCAGGACTATCAAAGATGAATCATCACTATGGGGACTTGAACAACTCCATGCTGGTTGCCATAAAGAAGAAGCATGTTTCAAAAGTTCTTCTGATGATTGACCTGCCTGGATTTGATATAAACTGTATCTCTAAGAAAAGGATAACACCCCTGATACTTGCAGCTAAACTTGGTAAATATTCTAGCACTTCAAAATTTATCCTGTTTCTGACAACATATGATACCTTTGCATCGGACAACTTTTTGAAAACATTGTGGAAAAAGGAGAAATCGTTCGAAACAAGAAATTTTGATTCTGTGTCAAATTGTTTTTCTCAGATCTTTAGCTTGACTATTCTGAGAATATGAGAGCTATTGTACAACTACATTAGGAGTCCATATCTCAGTAACTGCTTGGTAAATTGCATTGAACACTTTATACAACCCTACCCAACCATATCATGCAAATTGTGGCTGTTCTGTTTCACTGTTGATTATTATTAGGGTGCATTGTGGCATTATATTTAGTGGTACTACACCTAAGCATCTAGTGGTACTTAACCTAAAAATACGTATGTTATTCGTTTCGAAACTGATCGTCCGCTCGCTAAAACAATAGAAATTCTAGTCTATCTGAGCCACAGTGTAAGTTTTATCAATTTAATCGATGTATATTTGTGACTTATAATGTTTTTCATGTTATAAATGATTTGGTTTAAAGATTGCATTCTTGTACACGAGCTATGCTCGATCTTTCCATGAAAGGTCTATTCGTACACGGGTCGTCTCGTACTACGAATACATTGTTGTTTTTCATTCAATTCACACGTAAAAGCAGTATAACAGTAATTATAGTCTATGGAATGTCTCGTAAATCATTACTAAAGCAAGTTTAGGTTTCTTAAAGTTTAATTAATACTGTAAATGTATAAAACATTACAGTTTGACATGATGTGCATTTTCTATTTCTTTTACATGTATATTCATTTACTGTATTTCAGTCTTTTACCTACTTCAATAAAGACGGCTAACTCTTCTGCATTGTTGGGTCTTAAGCATGACTCCCCAGAGGCAGAATAGTGGCCCTTTTTTTACGCCCGTTTTGAAAAAAAGGATCGTATTATAGTTTTACCTGTGGCGTACGGGCAGGCGGGCGGCGTCCAGTATGTTGCCAGCTCAATAACTTTACAAGCCTACGCCAATCATCACCAAATTTAGTCAGAATGTGTATTGGGATAATATCTCGTACAAGTTCGATAACTAGCCATACCGCTTTAGTCAATCGAGAATTATCACCTTTTAATTATAGAAATTACCAAAAATTGGTCTTGTCAGCTCAATAACTTTAGAAGCCTTTATCCAATCATCACCAAATTTAGTCAGAATGTGTATTGGCATAATATCTCGGACAAGTTCAATAACTAGCCATATCGCTTTGTCAATCAAGAGTTATCACCCTTTAATTATAGAAATTACCTAAAATTGGTCTTGTCAGCTCAATAACTTTAGAAGCCTTTGTCCAATCATCACCAAATTTAGTCAGAATGTGTATTGGCATAATATCTCGGACAAGTTAAATATCTAGCCATATCGCTTTAGTCAATCAAGAGTTATCGCCCTTTAATTATAGAAATTACCTATAATTGGGATTGTCAGCTCAATAACTTAAGAAGCCTTTGTCCAATCATCACCAAATTTGGTCAGAATGTATATTGACATAATATCTCGGACAAGTTTGATAACTAGCCATATCGCTTTAGTAAATCAAGAGTTATTGCCCTTTAATTATAGAAATTACCTAAAATTAGTACTGTCAGCTCAAAAACTTTAGAAGCCTTTAACCATTCATCACCAAATTTAGTCTGAATGTGTATTGGCATAATATCTCGGACAAGTTCAATAACTAGCCATATCGCTTTGTCAATCAAGAGTTATCACCCTTTAATTATAGAAATTACCTAAAATTGGTCTTGTCAGCTCAATAACTTTAGAAGCCTTTGTCCAATCATCACCAAATTTGGTCAGAATGTGTATTGGCATAATATCTCGGACAAGTTAAATATCTAGCCATATCGCTTTAGTCAAATGAGAGTTATTGCTCTTTAGTTATAGAAATTACCTAAAGTTGGTCTTGTCAGCTCAATAACTTGTGAAGCCTTTATCCGATCATCACCAAATTTAGACAATATGTTGATGGGCAGAATATCTTGGTCAGGTTTAATAACTTACAACGTTATCTTAGTCTCTACAAAATTATGTCCCTCGAAATGGCCAAAACTGTACTAACAGTGACCGCTCTCTAAGTTTGGCTGATGTACAACCAATTATCACTATACTAAAGTCTTGGTCTTAAAAAAACAGGACGGGCGTATTTTGTGACATTTGGCGCTCTGGTTAAAGTTTTGCATGCAACTTCATTAAGAGTTTATATCTCGGTAATAATTTGATGCATTGCAATGAATCTTTATACAGCCTTTTCAATCCATTACACCTATCTAAATAACCAAGTTGAAAAACTTTATTTTTACTTTCATGCAATTTAATTAGAGTCCAAAAGTTAGTAACTAAAAGTGGTGGAATACACTTACTGACCGCTCTTTGTTGTAGAGGTGCTAAACATAAAAGGTTTCTGTCTGTATTTGTAGGTTTATTTACAGTATGTGAGAAGCTTGTTAGATTGAAAGTTGATATCAAATGTTCAGATATAGATGGCAGAACTGCTCTTCACCATGCAAGCTATCAGGGGTCTCTTGATGTGGTCAAACTCTTGATCAGTGCAGGAGCAGGAATTCATAAGGTAATAAGACATCCAAACAACCTTGCTTGAGAATATTTGTTTACTCTTTCTTGGTCTATAGATCTGCTGGAGAAGACCATGCAAACATCTTCTTGTAAATTCCTATAAAGGAAAGTAGAGGTATTGTTATTGAATAGAGTTGAAAACATTTCTCTTAACAAGTGATTTTCCTGTTGCCACAATGTTTCCGTTTGCTGCACAGTTATCAAAGTTGACTGCTGCAAATGTGCTTATATGTGTCTGTAAACATGTGAAAAACTATATGTTTTCAGACAAATAGCAAGAGAAATAAGAAATGTCCTAACTATATTTGAGTTGTCATTTGAAGATGGGGTAGATCCAATATTATCATCTCTACATGTATGTCTGTTAACCTCAATATTGATCTTATTACAATTTAAAACCCTATGTTGTGGGCACTTTAAGGATTCATATTGCTGTGATGAATTATTTGATCACTCACAACTTAAGCTTTAACATTTTACCTCATATAGCAAACCTGCAGCAGACGACTTTTAAAACTTGAGTAAAAAATATGGAAAATATTTATAAATTAAAGATTTATTATTGAAATAAGTTGAAAACATTGAGACAAAAGGAGAAATAACTCAAAATGAGTTATGCTCTTTTTGCCATAATGATTTCAAGTCCTCTGGATCAGAATATGTTTGTATGTGGGAAAGGGTTAGGATCTAATTTTAGAACATGAAATGTGTGCCTTATCTGTTAATCCTTTGTCACATACAACAAAACTGCATCAGACGACTTTGAAAACATGTCGACAGAAGTATGGAATATCTCATAAAAAAAAGTTTACTGAAAAGAGTTGTAAACATTGTGGCAAAATGAGAAATTGCTTGTTTTGAGCAATTTCTTCTTTTGTCACAATGTTTTCAGAAATGTCGTCTGCTGCAGCGGTGTCAGAAAGCGTCTATATGTGGGAAAGGTTTAACATTTAACCTGATATAATGATTTTTTAAAGTAGTCTCCTTTAACCCTTTCCCTCATATGACAATTCTGCAGCAGACGACTTTGAACGTATTTTGTCAAAACATAAGAAAATTTCCATAATTGAATGGATAACCTATGACTAAAAGTGGAAAACATCGTGGCAAAAGGAGAAATTGCACGTTTTGTGCAATTTCTTCTTTTGTCACTATGTTTTCAAAAAGCCGTCTGCTGCGGAGGCGTCAGAAAGCGTCTATATGAGGGAAAGGGTTAAAAGCATGTGAGAAGTAACTTCTACAATTTTAAAGATCAATTTGAAATTTGAATACAGAGTTGAAAGAATTGTGGGAAAAGGAAAACTTGGTGCTTTTTCTAAAATATTTTCAAAATAATCTGCTACAGTTGTTATCTTAATAAGAAAATTCTCCTTACACACTTTATCTATTCTGGCTTATAATAGTATTCTACTATAAGTATAATTTATACTTCTATTAACTAAATTTGTATTCATATTTTATTTGTTTGAACATACTTTATGTCTTCCAGGCATTTAAGTTGCGTGTTCATTGTTTCAGGAAGAAAGTTATTATCAACATTGTAAAAACAGTTGTTTTGAAATTATCATGAAATGCATCAAATGCCCTGTAGACGATTTTAATCCTTTCCAACAAATAACAAATTTAACTGAATACTGAATATCTAAGTTGATAAGTGAAGTATCTAGGAACATGTGAGAATCAATTTGATAAAGAGTTGAAACATTGATAAATTACAAATTGCTCAATTTGAGCAATGTTCCTCTTTCCAACAATGTTCTGAAATGTTGTCTGCTGCATGCTGATGATGTGTAAATGTCTATGTCTATAAACATAACAGGTGATACTAGTTTTAAACTCAAGATTAATAGCTGAATTTAGACAATTTGAAAAATGAATACATGTGCCTCTGCAGCAGACAACTTCTGAAAACATTGTTCAATAGTTGTCCTTTCATTTACAAACATTTTTTCATTACAAACAATATTTTCAAAGTCGTTTGCTGCAGATTTCTTGTATGTAAGAAAGGGATAAAGGCTTTACTGAGAACGAATGTTTTAATATGAACAATGATAAAACTCAAAATAAGTTTGTAATGAATTTGCTTATTACAGGGTCTTTCAAATACTAATTGAAAGACCCTGCTTATTAGCAGAAAAATAGGAAATCAAAAGAACATCTAACCAAAATAAAATGTGTTCATTTGTAAAAGTAAAAATGCAATCTTAATCCTATGAATTATACAATGTAAACAGAGAATTGTTCATTGTATCTTTCTTTTGATTTTGAGATAATTATTTGAAAAAAATTGAAGACTTTAAAGGTGCTGAACTCCAGATTATAGACAGTTTAGTCAAAGTTTTAAAACTGTTTAACCCTTTCCCTCATACGACAATTCTGCAGCAGACGACTTTGAACATATTTTGTCAAAACATAGAAAATCTCCATAATTGAATGGATAACCTATGACTAAAAGTGGAAAACATTGTGTCAAAAGTAGAAATTGCACGTTTTGTGCAATTTCTTCTTTTGTCACTATGTTTTCAAAAAGCCGCCTGCTGCAGATGCGTCAGAAAGCGTCTATATGAGGGAAAGGGTTAAAAGTTGTCTTAAAATATTAAAATCATAATTCTAGGATAAAATTAGAGTAGTTATTTCACCTTCCAGTACAATAAACATCTAAATATTGATCGCTTATGCTTCATCTTTATTGGGTAGACATACCCTACCCAGTAAGCCAAAGTTTCTACATTTTCATGACTTTTAAATTGACTGTTTTTGAACATTATTGCCAAAATAGTTTTTAACTATTTATTTCTTACTTTGTTGTAACTATTAGCAATATTTGCAGAAGTTTCAACATTTTAAAATCTTGATCCCCATCTGGAGTTTAGAACCTTTATTATTTTATCCAGAAAAAGTTAAGACATTGCCTCATGTTTGTGACAATTTTTATTAATACTAAATAGGGTATTTATAAAAGCATGTATGTAAGCATGTTAAATGTTTGAATTCACTTATGATAACCTCTATTGTTATACTGCATAATCAATTATGTATTCATTCAGGGAAAGGTTTAAATTTGATAAACATTTACTTGTACCATTAAATGTATTTACAGATCAGTTATGAAGGGGAGCAACCGTTACATGAGGCCATAAGCAGACGTCATTTAGATGTTGTAAATGAACTAATCTCGGCAGGAAGTGATGTCAATGAACCAAACCATGTGACTGGGATTACTCCATTAGAATACGCTGTACTTCATGAAAGCCCTGAAATTATCGACACTTTGTTAAAACAAGGGTCATATGTTCATCAGTAAGTAAAACAGTCAAACAAATTTGAATTTAACCCTTTCCTACATACATACACTTTCTGACACCTGTGCAGCAGACGACTTTTGAACAAACTGTGACAAAAGGTGAAATTGTTCATAATGAGTAATTTCTCCTTTAGTCACAATATTTTCTTCTCATAAATGGAGATTTTTCAAATATTTCCCAGGATGTTTTCAAAGTCATCTGCTGCTGGTTTTTTGTATGTGGGAAAGGGTTAATGAAGAACATGCATTACATCAATCTCATTTATGTCAGACTAAAATACTTTGCAGCGCATACATTAGTTCTGAGGACACCTCAAAGAAGGTTCAAAGAAGGTTGTCTCAATTGGACTCCATATATTTGTGAGCCGGTGCTCATTTTTATGTTGTATGCAATCATACTATACATGTTCAAACGTCAGGACCTGGTACTGCTATCAAAATAGTGACGTTACAATCTTAACCCTTTCCCTCATAGGACAATTCTGAAGCAGACGACTTCAATTTAACATATTTTGTCAAATAATGGAAAATCTCTATAATTGAATGGATAACCTATGACTAAAAGTGGAAAACATTGTGACACGTTTTGTGCAATTTCTTCTTTTGTTACTATGTTTTCAAAAAGCTGTCTGCTGCAGAGGCGTCAGAAAGCGTCTATATGAGGGAAAGGGTTAACACTCCACCATCACTGCTTCTCTATCTCATATATTTATATGGGTTATCTCCCCTATTGATAACACAGATTTCGTAGGGGACAATTTGATTGGCTGATGTAAAGGTCAATTTGAGACAACCTTGTATAGGCAGTCATCAGATCTATATGAGCGTTTGATATTGCAGCAAAGTAGTCTAGGCCTGATTTAAATGAGATGGACATTACATGAATTTGATTTTGAATTCTATAAGGTTTTGGTAAATATTGCTAGTTACATGATCAGATAACTTTGACTGAAAAATATATGAATGCATGGAGTCTCCTTTTTTCTCAACAACATAACATCATTAAAAAAAATTGCTCCAAAACTAAATTTGTGTCCCTTAAATACTTTACAGTCAGTCTAAAGCCAAAGAAACAGCTTTACATTATGCAGTCCAGATCAAGTCTACCCAGATCATACAACAATTGTTGGATGCAGGGGCTAACATGGATGCGGGGAACCATCATGGGGAAACACCTCTGGCTATAGCAATTCAGGAGAAAAATCTACCTGTGATAAAATACCTTGTTAATAGTGGCTGTCAATTTGGGTATTCTGAGTATTTGTCCCCAATGTATATAGCCTGTAGGCAGAATGACCAGGATGTTATATGCTACCTATTATCTGAAGGTTATAATGTGGGCAAAGACTCTTCAGTGAGGAGGTACATGTTTGTACAGCTAGAGGAGACTAACCCTGCACTTGTGACTTACTTGAATCATCGATGTGATTATCCATTAACACTGAAGGAGACTTGTCGTATTTCTATCAGGAGAGCCGTACAACCTTCAAAGCGAGACAAATTACTTGGACAAAATTTACCGAAATCGTTGTGTCATTGGGTGATAATGGACGATATTTATGGACATATATTATAGTCTTTCTGAGGAGAATCTGCAAGCTATGTAGTATGATCTTATGATTATCATTCAAAGTTAAGATATACAGATTAAGAAATAGATGATATTTTACCAAAGGGAGAATATAAACAAATGTGCATGCATAAAGCTTTGCCTGGCATTAAGTTACAGATCCTATGCATTTTGTAATTGTTATTTTTTTTATTCATTTGGGTGTTATAGTCCCAGAGTCTTTTGATAGACTTGTTTATGTGTTTCTTATGCAACCTTTTCTTATCATATCACTTTGTTAATTAAAAGTTTAAGTACTATTTACTTAACATTATGACATTTTTAAATATGTTATACACTGATGCTAGTTCATCGCCATTTAGAAAGATATCACATGACAGTTTTATTCTGTTTATATGTATGTATTTTTTTCTTGCCTACTGTTTTCTTGGTACACATCTCTTGTGTTGTATAAGGAGAGGGTTGCATCCACAAGTATAAGTTACTTATGCATCTACTCTTTTCCACATACAACAAATCTGCAGCAGAAGTCTTAGATATTTTTGCAAAATTATGAAAAATCTGTATAAATAAATGGCTCATTAACATGATATGAAGCAATGTCTCTCATGACCACTGGTCTGAGATCTTTTTTAATGAGTTTCCCAAAAACAGACTCTTTCTGACACCTTTGCAGCAGCCTTTTGAAATCAATTTTGCAAAGGAGATATTGCTCTGGGATGATCAGTTTTTCCTTTTGCCACAATGTTTTCAACTTTATTGAGAAATTATCCATTCATTTAAAGAAATCTTTTCAAAATTTGCTTAGTTTGGAATCACTAGTATTGATAATAAACCTCTTAAGGTAACAGTAATGTTACTTAACTTAAAACATTTAATAATTAATTTACTATATTCCCAGTCTCTTTAATCCTTTTCCACTTACGAAAAATCTGCAGCAGAAGACTTTGAAAACATATTGGCAAATATATGAAAATTCTGTATGATTAAAAGTGTTATGTATGGATAATAGTTGAAAACCTTAAGGCAAAAGGTGAAATTGCTCATGATGAGCAATTTCTTGTTTTGGCACAATGTTTTCAAAGGTCAAATGCTGCATATGTGTCAAAATGTGTTTGTAAATGGATTCAAAAACATTTCCTTTACCACTGGACCATTAACAACCTGACTCAGGGCATGTTGTTTGGTGACCAGTTGCTACCAAATAATATTTGAGTAAAAAATTAGACGTACAACATCATAACACATTTACAAATTTTATTTATTGCTCAATAAATTCCTAGAAAAACAACTAAATGGTAGCTTGCCCATACAAAAAGGAAAACATTTGCATTTCTGAAAAGTGTGGATTCAAATCACCCTGTACATCTGCTCTGTCTAAAACGCACTTACACACATTGACAGAAGTTTTCAGCATAGGCTGATCTGGATCTGCACTGTTCACAAGAGCAATCTTTTAACATTTCCCATAGACGGGCTAAAATTATAAAAAAAAACATTTGACAAGGGATGTTACTCTGTAGGTCCTGTGTAATTGTTTGATACTAACTCTATCCTGCATATCATAAGCTTCATGCAGGATGGTTGCAGTGACTTCTTACATTACACTGGTCCAACTGTTTTTCATGAATTTCTAGGTTCGTCTGCCTTGAAAAGATGTATCATTGTATGTCTTTAACCGTTATCCGTATCAGTAAAAGGTTTAACCCTTTCCCTCATACAGATACTCTCTGATGCCCCTGCAGCACAGGACCTTTGCAAAAAAATTGGAAAAAGGAGAAATTGCTCGTAATAAGCAATACCTCCTTTTGCCACAATGTTTCCAACTCTGCTCATGAATTTACTTTCATTTCTAGAAATTTCCCATAGTTTTGCCTATGTGATTTGAAGGTGATCTGCTGCAGATATGTTGTATGTGGAAAAGGGTTAATGTTATAACTAGTCAGTATGCTCCCTTGTATTATATAAACTGTTTCTTCATTTTATCAGAGATCTAGATAAGGGGCGTTTTGCATGTTCTAAAAGTCTTATTTGACCCTCTAACCCTATGTTGTGTGTACTGAAAAGAATCTTCTCAGTGAGACGATTTTTTTGAGTACCCACAATATAGGGTTTGCTTTATTAATAATAGAGAAATTGTGGGAAAAAGAGCTGAATACCCCTCCTTATCTGGACTTCTGTTTTATGTTTATTGATTTGTTGTTGTTGTTTTATGACTGATGTTCTTATGGTCCTAGTCCTGGAATAAAACTTGAAACTCAAGGGTGTTGAGCCATTTTTAGAGTAGAGCGCCAAGGAGGGCAGCCATTACTACCATTTTAAAATTATTTGGTACAATCCGGCTTTGGATAAACCAGCAGCCTCCTGCACTTGAGGCGGACGCTTTACCACTACATCACCAAGGCAATTTTTCAGAAAATTCTGTATGATTAAAAGTATTATGTATGGATAATAGTTAAAAACCTGAAGGCATAAGGTGAAATTGGTCATGATGAGCAATTTCTTGTTTTGGCACAATGTTTTCAAAGGTCAAATTCTGCATATGCGTTAAAATGTGTTTTTAAATGGATTCAACAACATTTTCTTTACCACTGGACCATTAACAACCTGCCTCAGGGCATGTTGTTTGATGACCAGTTGCTACCAAATAATATTTGAGTCAAAATTTAGACGTACAACATCATGACACATTTACCAATTTTATTTATTGCTCAATGAATTCCTAAAAAAACGACTAAATAGTAGCTTGCCCATACAAAAAGGAAGAAAAGTGTAGATTCAAATCACCCTGTATGTCTGCTCTGTCTAATACGCACTTACACACATAGACATAAGTTTTCAATTAAGTTTTGTTTGTAAGATGTGAACAATGATGATCTTGATCAGACTATGTTGATGCATAGGCTGATCTGGAACTGCATTGTTCACAAGAGCAATCTTTTACCATTTCCCATAGGCGGGCTCAAATTATAAAAATAAATTGACAAGGGATGTTACTCTGTAGGTCCTGTGTAATTGTTTGATACTAACTCTATCCTGCATATCATAAGCTTCATGCAGGATGGTTGCATGACAACTTCTTACATTACACTGGTCCAACTATTTTTCATGGATTTCTAGGTTCGTCTGCCTTGAAAAGATGTATGTCATCAACTGTTATCCGTATCGGTAAAAGGTTTAACCCTTTCCCTCATACCGAAACTCTCTGATGCCCCTGCAGCACAGGACCTTTCCAAACATTGTAGAAAAAGGAGAAATTGCTCATAATGAGCAATTCCTCCTTTTGCCACAATGTTTCCAACTCTGCTCATGAATTTACTTTCATTTCTAGAAATGTCCCATAGTTTTGCCTATGTGATTTGAAGGTGATCTGCTGCAGATATGTTGTATGTGGGAAAGGGTTAATGTTATAACTAGTCAGTATGCTCCCTTGTATTATATAAACTGTTTCTTCATTTTATCAGCGCTCTATATAAGGGGCGTTTTGCATGTTCTAAAAGTCTTATTTGACCCTCTAACCCTATGTTGTGTGTACTAAAAATAATCTTCTCAGTGAGACGATTTGTTGGAGTACCCACAATATAGGGTTTGCTTTATTAACAATAGAGAAATTGTGGGAAAAAGAGCTGAATACCCCTCCTTATCTGGACTTCTGTTTTATGTTTATTGATTTATTGTTGTTGTTTTATGACTGATGTTCTTATGGTCCTAGTCCTGGAATAAAACTTGAAACTCAAGGGTGTTGAGCCATTTTTAGGCTTGTATGTTGAGAAAAAAGCATGTTTTATATGGCAAATTAAAGTGTTATTTCCATACAGAGTTAAAAACATCTTGAGAAAAATTGTAAGGGTACTTGATTGAAATTAATTAATGTTGACACAATAATTTTAGGTCATTTGAAAAGTCCATTGACAAAGGCACATAACTGTAAGATGTAATTTATCAAAGAATGATTGTTTGGAGTTTTTTGCCGCTTTCAACAATATCAGTTATATCACTGCTAAGCATAGAGCCAAGGAGGGCAGCCATTACTACCATTTTTAAATTATTTGATATGATCTGGCTTTGGATAAACCAGCAGCCTCCTGCACTTGAGGCGGACGCTCTACCACTACACCACCAAGGCAAGTTTTCAAAATAAATCCACATTTTTTTATTAGGAAATTTGGGGTTTATAGAGGTTTAAATAGTCCAGCCATGCTGTGGAATGACCTATCTTGTTAGTACCCTGCGGCTCTCACGAGAGAGACTTTAAGTTTACCCTCCTCTTGTCTAAAAAGCGGAACAGTCAGTTAACCATAACCCTTTCACAAATACAATAAATCTGAAGCAGACGAATTTGAAAACATCTAGTCAAAAACATGCATAACCTCTTTTAATGAAAACTTATTTATTGAAAAGAATTTAAAACATTGTGACAAATAGAAAAAAAATCTCCTTTTGTATCAATGTAAGCAAAAGTTGCGTCCCAAAGAGGTAAACGGTTAAGTGGTAAAAACTGCTATCAAATTTAGTATGTTCAGAGAGGTCAATTTGGAGATAATGCTTTCATATGTTATTTTTTTCCATTGGCATGAAGGTCAATGTCATGCTTCAAGATCTAGGGTAAACAGGAGGGCCAAGATGACCCTAAATCGATCAACTGAATGATGGTATAATAGCAAAGGTGTTTCTGCTAAAATCTGGGGAAGTGTGTGATCTTGTGTGGGGATGAAACTGCAAGTAGTCCACACTATTGATGAAACCGCTTTTTGATACAGGACATTTTTAATAAGGCCAATTTTAAAAGAGTCCACCAATGTAACATTATTGTTAAGTTTTGTTTATATTGGTTCAGTTGTTTTGGAGATGTCATCTTGGTGGCTGTGTTTTTCAACCAAATTATAAATAGGGTCACGGAAGGAACATTTACTAAACAATCTTGAAATCAGCACTTTCATAAAATGGAATTTTAAAATGTTGCCCCTTTTCTGATGACACCTGGCTGTCTGGTGTTTTTTTTTTTAGCTCACGGTGAGCTATTGTGATCAAATTGTGTCCGTAATGCGTCGATAACAATTGCATTGTGAACAGTCTACAGGCAACATTTAGCATCCAATCTTCATGAAACCCTTTCCCACAAACAACAATTCTGCAGCAGACGACTTTGAAAACATCTACTCATACTATGAAAAAATCTCTAGAAATGAAGGTATAATTATTTCTTCTTTTGTCACAATATTTTCGAAAGTCGTCTCCTGCAGATGCGTCGAAATGCGTGTATAGGTGGGAAAAGGTTCAAGAGTTTTAATAGCCGAACGCATTAATTCATGAACATATCCTGTTTACTCACATGGTTGCATAGCAGACGACTCTAAACATACCATTTCAGATAAACTCTTAACCCTTTCCCTCATATGGCAATTCTGCAGCAGACGACTTTGAACATATTTTGTCAAAACATAGAAAATCTCCATAATTGAATGGATAACCTATGACAAAAAGTGGAAAACATTGTGGCAAAAGGAGAAATTGCACGTTTTGTGCAATTTCTTCTTTTGTCACTATGTTTTCAAAAAGCTGTCTGCTGCAGAGGCGTCAGAAAGCGTCTATATGAGGGAAAGGGTTAAAGTGTATCTCTAAATTGTCTCAAATTACAGTTTAAAAATACATTATTTACAATTGAAATCGTACCAGGATGTACGAGTTTTTAATAGTCATAGACTTACATATTTATGAATAAGTGTATTGATCCTTCAATACACCGGGTTTGATTGATCTTCATTGTTCAAGGATATTTTATACGTAATAGTATAGTGCCTATTATATGCATTTTGAAAGTATCATTATAGAACGAGAATACATTGAACTTATCAAGGCTTTTCCTCTAACAACAAATTTGAGGTAGATGACTTTAGAATACATCTAGACAAACAAATGTTAAGTCTCTGTAAATTCTGCAGCAGACGACTTTGAACGTATTTTATCTCCATAATTGAATGGATAACCTATGACAAAAAGTGGAAAACATTGTGGTAAAAGGAGAAATTGCACGTTCTTCTTTTGTCACTATGTTTTCAAAAAGCCGTCTGCTGCAGAAAGCGTCTATATGAGGGAAAGGGTTAAGAGACATTTATTTTCATGTAGCCTGGATAAACAACAGGACTCGAGACAATTTTTATAAAATGTTAAATACATGTCGAAGGTTCAAACTCAAGTGGCTGTTCTGAACTAATCAATTGTTGAGACGCCATTTAGCTGTATGATGGTAACTGCATACATGGCGGCGTATTCAGGTTTTTCTTACACACAGAGCACTCGGCGAGTGTTTGTATAAAGTTATACTTTATTTAATGGATTCGGCAAGCACTCGCCAAGTGTTCGTGTAAAGTTGTAATTTGATTGATGGGTTCGGCAAGCACTCGCCAAGTGTTCGTATACAGCTCTAAGTTGATTCATGGGTCCGGCAAGCACTCGCCAAGTGTTCGTATAAAGCTCTAAGTTGATTGATATGTCCGGCAAGCACTCGCCAAGTGTTCGTATAAAGCTGTAATTTGATTAATGGATTCGGCAAGCACTCGCCAAGTGTTCATGTAAAGCTGTAATTTGATTAATGGATTTGGCAATCACTCTCCAAGTGTTCGTATAAAGCTGTAATTTGATTAATGGAGTAGGCAAGCACTTGCCAAGTGTTCGTATAAAGCTGTAATTTGATTAATGGATTCGGCAAGCACTTACCAAGTGTTCGTATAAAGCTCTAAGTTGATTGATGGGTCCGGCAAGCACTCGCCAAGTGTTCGTATGAAGCTGTAATTTGATTAATGGATTCGGCAAGCACTCTCCAAGTGTTTGTATGAAGCTGTAATTTGATTAATGGATTCGGCAAGCACTCGGCGAGTGTTCGTATAAAGCTGTAATTTGTTAATGGATTCGGCAAGCACTCTTCAATTGTTTGTATAAAGCTGTAATTTGATTAATGGATTCGGCAAGCACTCTCCAAGTGTTTGTATAAAGCTGTAATTTGATTAATGGATTCGGCAAGCACTCGGCGAGTGATCGTATAAAGCTGTAATTTGATTAATGGATTCGGCAAGCACTAGGCAAGTGTTCGTATAAAGCTGTAATTTGATTCTGCTCTCACACAGTCCCGAATTCCTTGCGATTGCCCATGCGAGTAGCTCTCGCCAATTCATCGTAATGATCGGGATATGGATGCAAGACATTCGTAAATGTTCTTAACCATTCGATACCATTTGCTTATTGTTGCGAATATTAGCTCAAAAATCAGATGCCTTAATCACTAGGCTTTTGAAATAATTGTCTATAATTCACACATGAAAGTTGGTATTCGGAAATGTTCGACCATAGTAGTTTCAGATCAGTCCACATATTCCCGCAATATGATGTGTGCTATAACACCAGACAGAAAGAGTATAGAGTATAAGAACTTTGTATGGCGGCTTATTTTTAGGCGGTGTTAATGCCTCTGAACTTTGAAAATAGCATTAATGTTAATCTTTCCAACCAACAACAGATTTATGGGAAATGGAGGCAGATATTTTAAAGATCTATTTGTAGTTCTGTTTTGGCAAGATACAAGATCAACTTTGTACTAAACGTTAGTGTCAACATATCGACGTACGTTACATATTGCATTGTAACAGGATGCGAACAGTCAACATATAAAATCGAATTTCGAGTACAGAAACCTGAACTATACTCAGACCATTCAAAGCAGATTTCTCTAAAAATGCATATCAGATAAGCAATGAAAAAAGGAGTTAACCGTTTCACTCATTAGGAATAAAACGTTGATATGTGACAGATTATAACTTTTGACCATTATATGAAAAGAGGGGTTTTATCTGGCTTCCGACCACACTTGAGTAAGTAAAATAGTCTATATTCTCTTTTGCAGAAGCATGTTGTTTCCACTGGAGCGGGCCGAGCCCCGGTAGCTCAGTCGGTAGCGACGCAGACTGTCAATCCAGGGGTTGTAAGTTCGAATCAAAGCTCGGCCAACATTCTTTCCGCCGTTTGACAAAAAACACTGTGACAAGCGTCATTCACCAATGGGCTAACAGTCTATGTGGAAAAGCAGCCAGCTGCTTGGAAAGTATGTTGTGTGGAGAACTGGTGTTAGGAAACATATAAGTAGGTGAACTGGTCGCCGTGATATGACTGAAAACATGTTGAAGTCGGCGTTAAACCCCAATCAATCAATACATCAAATAATCAATCAATCGAATCCACGTGAGCGGTGTTCTGTAAAGGTATTTCCACAAAGTGAAGAACCAGATCAGCATCTGCTATCTGATCTTGTTCAACATTGTTTGCCAATTGTCAGAGAATCTTTCAATATGTTCTAAACAACACATTTTTTCCTTTAACCCATTCCGACACACACATAACCTTTCTCTGACACCTCTGCAGCAGACGACGTTTGAAAGCAAATGCGACAAAAGGAGAAATTGCTCGATACGAGCAATTTCTCCTTTTGCCGTAGTGTTTTCAACTTTATTCAAAAACGTATACTGTCATTTCAATAGCTTATTAATTGTTTGTAAATGTGTTCAAGGTCGTCTGCTGCATACTTGTTGTATATGGGAAAGGGTTATTAGTCGCCGGGCAGAAGCCCGCGACTTCTATTTTTAATAGCTTTTCTGAAATCACATGGGAGGGCGGCTTATTATTAGAAAGAAACAAATCTAGATGATTTGAACATATTACAATTGTGGTTGTTTACGAACACTAATAAATGACACATCTAAAATGAAATAAATATTCCGATTTTTTAATGTTTGCAGTTTTTTTTATTTCACTCGCATTTAAGTTTTTTGTCTTATTTACGAAGACAAAAGTGGTCCCTTCAAGACGTGAACCAACACCCCCTAATGCAGACTCTTATGTGTCATCATTGAAGTCAATTTCGGATTCTCCTTTTGATAGCAATTTTAACTTACTAAATGTTGTTTAAATGTTCAAAGAGATGTCTTGATTTGTGTAGAATTCATTTAATAATGTTAATCCATGAATATCTAAAGTAGGAACTGTTTCTAAGCTAAATATAGACCCTATTCTGTTGTGTAGTTTCGTGACCTTTAACATCGATTTTCGCGCATGCGCATTTCGATATGAAAAAGCGAGTGATATTATTTTATTTTAGACAAGTACAAGACGAATGTTTGACGCAAAGCGTCAAAGAGAAGCCGCAATATTTCGTTGTACATGTAGAAATAAGAAAAAAAGAACATTTTTAAATCCACAAACAATAGAACAATTTAAACTGTAGACGGTAATGCTGATATATTTCTCCTTTTGAAGACTTTTGTTTACTTCAAATTACCTCCCTTTAAAGCAATACCAGGATATTTACCTTGTGATTCAAATAAGATTGACAAACATTGAAATTATATGAATGAATACTATTATTTAAATAAGTAACAACAGCAAAATTAAATTTAAGCCAAGATAAATGTGTATACATTTCGTTAATTTTTTATAGATACCCTAATGTATAGGTATGAATATAAAATTTATAAGTAAATGTTTTCATTTCAACGTTTCTAATGTTTGAATAGACTAAGGAAAGTCAAGAATACATAAATAAATCAATGCAGTCTTTTCCGGCGACATTGATGCCTTGCATCAACTTTCTCTTGTATATATATATATAACTGAAGTAGGCCTCCAGAGAGCTTCATACCAATTACCCAAAGTTGGTTTCCCTAGAACGTTGCTCACTTTAACAGTACAACTTGAGGTATACCCGATCGGATAACCTCGGTGATGAATGCTGATGATGATGGATGACGGAATTACCCGAGGATATATAACATGTAATGTAATATGCTAAAGCGACTTATCGATTACTCATACACTCGTATTACAAAAGGTGATAAAGGTGTCGCATTATCTAGAGAAAGGGCGTGTAACACCTGGATGGATTGATGACATTATAACCTTGATATATGGTTAAGAACATTGTTGGAAAAGGAGACATATCTCCTTTTGAGCAAATACTCCTATCCCGACAATGTTTTATTAAAATCGGCGCCGGCATCAGATTCATTAGATTTCATTTATACTCGGGAATGTTTTAACCTTTTCCCACATACAACAAATATGCAGCAGACCTCTTTGAAAACATCTAGGCAAAACCGTGGATAATCTCTATAAATTAAAGTTTTATTATCGAAAAAAAAATAAGAAATTGTGACAAAAGGAGATTATGAGCAATTTCTTCGTTTGCCACAATGTTTTCAAAAGCCATCTGCTGCAGAGATGTCAGCAAACGACTATATGTGGGAAAGGGTTAACAGCTTACTGTGTATTGGTTACCAGACCAGTCTGGTTCTAGGTCAGACTGGTTAACAAAAAGAAATAATCCCGGGTTTTATTCAAGTCTTCATAGAAATGCAAAAATGAGTCCCGGCACACGAAGACATACCTTCAAGACACTGCGACCAGCGAGGAAACAGATCGGCATTACTTACTCGCCTTCTTGAAGTAATAGTTAAAGAATCCTGGAAGCTGAAAAGTGGGCCCGAAAAAATCACACCGACTAGACAACTTTGCGATTTTATTATTATCGCCATTAATTTCGAACTCCGTGGGTCGGATCTCGTATGACGTTGAACCATATGAGCAACTGGTCGATCAATGTGGTTTTATTCGCTCTGTGTATAGCAATGACCTAGGGGCTTGGCACGCTTTTAAAAATGTATATTCTATGATATATGTATTAAAAATAAAGTTCTTTTTCTTTTCTTTTTGTGACACCATGTGAGCGAAGAGTGTTCGCGTGTGTGCAGTCTCATCAGAGTCTATATTTAAGCGGCGCTCTGAGAAACTAAAACGTTACCCATTTGTCATCAATGCCGAGATGTTTGACTCCCCCTCCAATTTTTATGACACCAATAGCGAGATGTTTGACTCTCCTCCGGTCTTTATGACACAAATACCGAGCTCTTTGACTCCCCTCAAGTCTTTATGACAACAATAACGAAATGTTTGACTCCCCTACGGTTTATGACACAAATACCGAGCTCTTTCACTCCCCTCTAGTCTTTATGCCACTAATACCGAGATGTTTGACTCCCCCTCGAGTCTTTATGATACAACTACCGAGAGGTTCGACTCCACTCCAGTCTTTATGACACCAATACCGAGCTGTTTGACTCCTTCTTGTCTTTACGCCACCAATACCGAGCTGTTTGAATCCTTCTTGTCTTTACGACACCAATACAGAGCTGTTTGACTCCTTCTTGTCTTTATGACACCAATACCGAGATGTTTGACTCCTTCTTGTCTTTATGACACCAATACCGAGCTGTTTGAATCCTTCTTGTCTTTACGACACCAATACCGAGCTGTTTGACTCCTTCTTGTCTTTACGGCGCCAATACCAAGATGTTTGACTCCTTCTTGTCTTTACGACACCTATACCGAGCTGTTTGACTCCTTCGTGTCTATATGACACCAAGACCGAGCTGTTTGACTCCTTCTTGTCTTTACGACACCAATACAGAGATGTTTGACTCTTTTTTGTCTTTATGACTCCAATACCGAGATGTTTGACTCCTTCTTGTCTTTACGACACCAATACCGAGCTGTTTGACTCCTTCTTGTCTTTACGACACCAATACAGAGATGTTTGACTCCTTCTTGTCTTTATGACACCAATACCGAGCTGTTTGAATCCTTCTTGTCTTTACGACACCAATACCGAGCTGTTTGACTCCTTCTTGTCTTTACGGCGCCAATACCAAGATGTTTGACTCCTTCTTGTCTTTACGACACCAATACCGAGCTGTTTGACTCCTTCGTGTCTATATGACACCAAGACCGAGCTGTTTGACTCCTTCTTGTCTTTACGACACCAATACAGAGATGTTTGACTCTTTTTTGTCTTTATGACTCCAATACCGAGATGTTTGACTCCTTCTTGTCTTTACGACACCAATACCGAGCTGTTTGACTCCTTCTTGTCTTTACGACACCAATACAGAGATGTTTGACTCCTTCTTTTCTTTACGACACCAATACCGAGCTGTTTGACTCCTTCTTGTCTTTACGACACCAATACAGAGATGTTTGACTCCTTCTTTTCTTTACGACACCAATACCGAGCTGTTTGACTCCTTCTTGTCTTTACGACACCAATACCGAGCTGTTTGACTCCTTCTTGTCTTTACGACACCAATACAGAGATGTTTGACTCCCCCTCCAGTCTTTATGACACCAATACCGAGATGTTTGACTCCTCCTCCAGTTTTTATGACACCAATACCGAGCTGTTTGACTCCTTCTTGTCTTTATGCCACCAATACCGAACTGTTTGACTCCTTCTTGTCTTTACGACACCAATACAGAGATGTTTGACTCCCCCTCCAGTCTTTATGACACCAATACCGAGATGTTTGACTCCTTCTTGTCTTTACGACACCAATACCGAGCTGTTTGACTCCTTCTTGTCTTTACGACACCAATACCGAGCTGTTTGACTCCTTCTTGTCTTTATGACACCAATACCGAGCTGTTTGACTCCTTCTTGTCTTTACGACACCAATACTGAGATGTTTGACTCCCCCTCCAGTCTTTATGACACTAATACCGAGATGTTTGACTCCTTCTTGTCTTTACGACACCAATACCGAGATGTTTGACTCCTTCTAGTCTTTACGACACCAATACAGAGATGTTTGACTACTTCTTGTCTTTACGACACCAATACAGAGATGTTTGACTCCCCCTCCAGTCTTTATGACACTAATACCGAGATGTTTGACTCCTTCTTGTCTTTACGACACCAATACCGAGATGTTTGACTCCTTCTAGTCTTTACGACACCAATACAGAGATGTTTGACTCCTTCTTGTCTTTACGACACCAATACAGAGATGTTTGACTCCCCCTCCAGTCTTTATGACACCAATACCGAGATGTTTGACTCCCCCTCCAGTCTTTATGACACCAATACAGAGATGTTTGACTCCCCCTCCAGTCTTTATGACACCAATACCGAGATGTTTGACTCCCCATTCAGTCTTTATGACACCAATACCGATATGTTTGTCCCCCCCCCCCCCCCTCCAGTCTTTATGACACTAATACCGAGATGTTTGACTCCCCATCCAGTCTTTACGACACCAATACCGAGATGTTTGACTCCTTCTAGTCTTTACGACACCAATACAGAGATGTTTGACTCCTTCTTGTCTTTACGACACCAATACAGAGATGTTTGACTCCCCCTCCAGTCTTTATGACACCAATACCGAGATGTTTGACTCCCCCTCCAGTCTTTATGACACCAATACAGAGATGTTTGACTCCCCCTCCAGTCTTTATGACACCAATACCGAGATGTTTGACTCCCCATTCAGTCTTTATGACACACACCAATACCGATATGTTTGTCCCCCCCCCCCCCCCCCCCCCCCCCCCCCCCCCATCCAGTCTTGATAACACCAATACCGAGATGTTTGACTCCCCATCCAGTCTTTATGACACCAATACCGAGATGTTTGACTCCCCATCCAGTCTTTATGTCACCAATACCGATACGTTTGTCTCCCCCTCCAGTCTTTATGACACCAATACCGAGATGTTTGTCTCCCCCTCCAGTCTTTATGACACCAATACAGAGATGTTTGTCTCCCCCTCCAGTCTTTATGACACCAATACCGATATGTTTGTCTCCTTCTCCAGTCTTTATGACACCAATACCGAGATGTTTGACTCCCCCTCCAGTCTTTATGACACCAATACCGAGATGTTTGTCTCCGCCCTCCAGTCTTTATTTCACCAATACCGAGATGTTTGTCTCCCCCTCCAGTCTTTATGACACCAATACCGATATGTTTGTCTCCTTCTCCAGTCTTTATGACACCAATACCGAGATGTTTGACTCCCCCTCCAGTCTTTATGACACCAATACCGAGATGTTTGACTCCCCATCCAGTCTTTATGTCACCAATACCGATATGTTTGTCTCCCCCTCCAGTCTTTATGACACCAATACCGAGATGTTTGACTCCCCCTCCAGTCTTTATGACACCAATACCGAGATGTTTGACTCCCCCTTTAGTCTTTATGACACCAATACCGAGATGTTTGACTCTCCCTCCAGTCTTTATGACAGCAATACCGAGCTGTTTGACTCCCCTCTGGTCTTTAATACATACATACCGAGATGCAGCACCCCCTCCCCCCAATCCCCTACAACGTTCATATATTGTGTTGTATTTAAACATTCTTGTTTTGAAGTAAATACAAACAGATTAACATAACTAAGAGATCGTACATTTTACATGTTCTTCCTCAAAGCATTCATACAATGTAAAACAAAAATATCAAATTAGAATTTGAATATGGAAGAGTCCGATTTAGAATACGACGAAAGAGTTAATTACGATTACATCTATGCTACCCATGTTCTCAAAAGTGTGTTAGATTTAAGATTTATAAAGCATTGGTATGTATACCCCCAAACCTCAAAAAATGTGACAAAATACATAATAACATAATTATTGAAAACATCGTGAAACATTCACGAATATACGGGATTATTGACCAGTCCTTGTTGCAATAAGATTTTAAAATCGTTAAAAGTGAACCTTTCCATGAATAACTATAATAGTAAGTGAAGGAGTCTACGGCTAACGTACGTTATATTTGGAAAGGGAGAAATATGTAGAAAGAAGATAACTATCCTACACGCAAGTTTTAGCACGTCCTTCTTAAACGTATTAGTTTCAACTTATTTATTTTATATCGAGTGTAAAACAAGCTATAGGCTTATATTAATCACGCTCGATGTCTGCTTCCTGGAGATATTACAAGTAGTCGCCCCGTTCTGTGTGGTAAAACCCTAAAGGCAGAACTCGCTCATCACAGGATTCGAACCCGGGATCTATGGTACCAGAGCCCGACGCTCTACCACTGCACCACTGTCTTCCACACAGTTTTCATAAACGTTTCACTAAACCGCCAATACAACTTAAACATACTGGTCTTGTAGAAATAGTGTCACGCTATTACTCTCTAAAACATACTCAGAAAAAGTACAGGAACGGGAATCAGAACGTAGTCCCACATAGTGTATCTGATTCAGTTACATATGTTTATACATGCGGATGCCATATTTTAATATTAATCATCTGGTCCTTCGCATGCATTTAAAATGGCTTGACATGAAGTTTGATGATAATGAAATCTTAATTAAGTGTACAGGTTGTTGTTTTTTTAAACAAAAAAAAGTCTTTACTTCTAAAAGTATTTTGTTTGTAAAGTGATATGAGCTTAACCAAAACTTCTCCCTTTTAAAAAGTCTTTACTTCTAAAAGTATTTTGTTTGTAAAGTGATATGAGCTTAACCAAAACTTCTCCGTTTTAAAAAGTCTTTACTTCTAAAAGTATTTTGTTTGTAAAGTGATATGAGCTTAACCAAAACTTCTCCCTTTTAAAAAGTCGCCTGCTCCTCAATGTCCGTTTCTGTGAAAAAAGGTCGTTCAGATTATAATCTTTTTAATATCAAAGTAAGCTTTTATTATTTTCAATTGATAACCACTCACCAGTACACAAAAGGAGCATTTGGAAAAAAAAGAGCTATGTACACGCAGATACGATACGCGCTTCGGATAGATGACAGTTTAACTTTTAAAATTAAATCAAAATTAAAATACAGATTAGTAATTGTGTCTGTGAAATCTGTTAAATCGTTACCCCTTTAAAAATTATTATTACAAGTTTTAAGAAAAACATGATTTAACTTTATTTTTCGATATGTCCCCTTTTGTCATAAATTTAGTTCAATTCAGTCTATATGACGAAGATTTATTTGAACAAGCAAATCTTTTACATTGTTTAATAACCCTTACAATGCGCGACTGGATACAACAGCCAACTATGTAGATCATGGTCAGACTTTACTGCACATACGTGTAGATTGAACTCGCTCAACATTCGTCGATTTTCGTTTATAATTTTTCATTTAAAAATCTCTATAGAAATGAGATAATCTTTCAGAAATGAAGAGCGTGCTCACAGAATTGTCTTGAGAATGTATTCGGACGTATATCTGAAATCAGACAAAGGCCAAGAATGCTGTTTTGACGACGTTTTGTTTGTTTTTCCATCTCTATGCTACAGGGAAGACCGACATAACTCGACTCGTCTCCTGCAAACAATGATATTTGACGCATGTTGACACACTTGCAGCAGACGACTTTTGAAAATATCGTGATAAAAGGAGGAATTGCTCAAATGAGCAATTTCTCCTTTTGCCGCTATATGTTTTAACTTTTTTCAGTAATTATACCTACAATTATAAAGATTTTCCATAGTGCTGCAGATTTGTCATATGAGGAAAAGGGTTAATACGGAAACAATCATTTAAAAAGAAAACATTGTACTAAATGTAGCCATTTGGTTACCTTTGTGTTGACATACATAAAGATGCAAGTTCGACCGTGTCTACATACCGGCCTAATGATCTGCGCATTAGTATGTTTAACCCTTTGTAACACGAGACGCAGTTTGAAACATAAAAATACAACAGATGAATTGTAAAAACATTCTGGCAAATGAAGAACTCGCTCAAAATTAGCAATTTCCCCTTTTGAGATTTTGAGAAAACGCTTTTAACTCTATTTATCAATTATTCCTTCATTTATATCGAGTCTCGGTAGGTCCGCGTCAACGTTTTGGAAGATTTATATTGTATGTGGCGGGGATCATGGGGGGTGGGTTAACCCTTTCCCCCCATACGACAATTCTGCAGCAGACGACTTTGAACATATTTTATCAAAAAATAGAAAATCTCTATAATTGAATGGATAACCTATAACTAAAAGTGGAAAACATTGTGGCAAAAGGCGAAATTGCACGTTTTGTGCAATTTCTTCTTTTGCCACTATGTTTTCAAAAAGCCGTCTGCTGCAGAGGCGTCAGAAAGCGTCTATATGAGGAAAAGGGTTAAAGGTGACTACTCCGTATACATATTACAGTTTAGACGTAAACAGTCGAATAAACTCGGTTTGCATTCGGTAGAGTCTTCAGATCGATTTAGTTAACACAGTGAAGTTTATACAAGCAATTGTATGCAATTATTAAATCGTATAGTGTAGGAATATAAGCGTGTCGGTTAATATCATGTCACATCCAGGTAATGTAGTGTTATTCACACATTTTCAATATTTATTTTGTTCTCAACCTATCTTTGTGGATCGAAGTACGTATATGTATATAATGCATCGTATTTAAATACTGCGTGTTGTATTTCTCCTTAAAGAATACTTCTCTAGCGATGTGTATGTTTCGAGGATGTTATAAATAATGTTTGCTTATAGCAAATCGAGACTCAATTCATTTGAAACATAGTTATTCTATCTTTCAGCAGTTGATATATATATACACACACACACACACACACACTCAAAATAACCACACATAGGCCTATAGGCTATTTCCTACGATCCATAGTGCTGGGGGAAGAGTTCATATACACATATACAACAACCAATTGTGATAATAATGGTGTGTGACGAGAATATTTTAAATGGGTATTATACGAGTGAACTAACGGGCTGACAAATTGGTGTAATTTAGTTTGGGGCGAAATGTGTAATTACACTGGTTGAATATGCCGAAAGATGAGAAATCGCATTATCTGTTAATATTGTTGTAGCAACTGGAGACCAGAGATGACATATTGAAGGTATTATGTTACAGGTTAACCCTTTACCGCATACAACAATTCTGCAGCAGACGACTTTGAAAATATTTTGGAAAAAATTGAAAATCTCTATAATTGAATGGATAACCTATGACTATGTCACTATGTTTTCAAAAAGCCGTCTGCTGCAGAGGCGTCAGAAAGCGAAAGGGTTAATAATTTCTCCAATACAAACGACGACCTTGGACGCGTCTGGAACAAATGACTGTTTATAAGTTGCAAACTGTGCAAAAATATATTGATAACTATGACTACTTTTCCACATTGTTTTTTATCGGTTTTGAAGAAATAAGAATTTGACGAGAGACATGTATGCATGATAAATGGTGAACTGGGTTACGTGTAAAATTTATCGATAATAAGTTATAAAATAAAGGAAATTCCAGTCAAAATTCTAGAATAGGCATATAATATATCTGTTTTCTGAGAATGTTGATACTTTATTTCAAAATTGCCGTAGATTGTCTCCTTCCAAGGAAAATATATCCGGTGAAACGAACAATATCTCCTTTTTTCATGTAATGTTTCATGAAACAACTTGAGCATACAAATACCATATGAGGACAGAGTAAATTGAGATAACCCTTCATCTGATTGATTTTCTTTTAAAGCGTTTTACACCACCGCTTTCAACAGTGTTTCGTTTTTTGTGTAAATTATAAGTACTGCAAGGAACGTAGTTAAGGGATATGCCTCCCTAGAACTGCTGGTAAGCTTATCCTGACAACAGAACATCAGGCGTTATGCTATCCTTGCAATCCTGAGCGCCATTGAGGGGAGACACTTCTACCATTTTTAAAGTCTTTGGTATGAACCGATCGGGAATTAGTCCAGGTTTCTGCACTAGGAATGCGCCCAATAGCGGCACGACGGTCATGGTGAAGTGCCCTTGGGCAAAGCAAATTTCCTAGCCTATAGTACTGGTTTGTTGACCCAGGAAGTATGAATAAGTTAACTGTCGCCGTGATATAATTGAACTAATGTTGAAAACGGCGTAAAAGCCCAATTAAGCTAGGAATGCTATTTTTATATTTTGATTCCGCATCGTATGTAACGGCGATATATTGAGACTAATCGGGAATAGGACCCTTGTCTCCCTCTCTTGACGCGGACAATACACCAACTCTGATACTGAAAGCTACAGTGACTTTCAAAGAAATACTTGTATAACCCTTTCCCGTATATAGACGCTTTCTAGCGCCTCTGCAGAAGACGGCTTTTGAAAACATTCTGGCAAAAGAAGAAATTGCTCAAAACTCTATTTAATAATTAAACTCTAATTTATGGAGATTTTTCACGTTTTTGTCAGTATGTTTCAAATGTCGTCTGCTCCAGAGTTGTTGTATGTGGGAAAGGATTAACACTTGTGTAACGTTTAACGGGTCCTTCAAGGAGTTAAGCCATCGCGGGTCACCCATCCAGGCACTGACCGCGATGTAAGTTGCTTAACTTTGTGAACAAGCCAACCGCTCCACCAACGTCGCTATTAAAGCCGGCTTCTGCAGCAAGGCTGTTGAATTGGTATTTGTACATTTACCATTCCCGTTACATTTTCCCTCTTTTCTCTTGACTTCGACCCTAAGTTACACAACGTACACCAGAGCGGAGCCTATGTAACATCACTGGGAACCACCGGGGTCCGGGGATGATGGTGATGTTACCCCAAAACGCTACCGCTTTCAGCATGTGTAACGTGAACCGGATCCTTCACGGAGTTAAGCCATCGCGAGTCACCCAACCTTGCACTAACGGCGATGTACGCTGTTTAACTTTGTGAAAAAGCCTAACAACGTCGCCATAAAAGCTGGCTTCCACAGCATGGATGTAGAAGTGGTATTTGTAGCTTTACCCCAATTTCGTTACACTTGCACTTTAGCGTCCGACTTTGAAAACATCTGTAAGCACAACTATGGACAATCTCGATCAATGTAAGTCGTGCTGAGGCAATTTATAATTTTTGCCTAACGTTTTAAAAAGTCGTCTGATACAAATACGTCAAAATTAAGATCTGATATCATAGAAGATAAACGTACACATTTAAATGGCCCTCTAACTATCTGACAGTTTAATTAGGTCACCGGAAAACCAATACGTGAATAAGAATTACAGGTGTTTGTTTGTATGGTGTTGTACATCGCTTTAATTTTGTTTATATATATATATATATATATATATATATATATATCACGGCGTTTCCTTGGTAAGTTAACAGTAAAACTGGTCCATTATTCGTGACACCAGAGACAGGAGAGAAGTTCTAACCCCACAATCCTGAGCACCAAGGAGGGAAGTCTGTTACTACCATTTTAACGTCTTTGATATGACCCGACTGGGGATCGAACCCGCGATCTTCCGCAGTGTTATAGATGAAGTCACACACATTGCAATATGCAACTACAGTTTCAATTTGCAGTCTAGCCATACAGAATTAAAAAAAACCACAATTGGACAAATAATGGAAATTAGCCTTCGAGCCCTGCTGCCAGTGAATATCAATATTAGCCTGCTCCATTTCGTCGATGGTGTACGGTGGTAAACACACCTTACAGACTTGTTGAGTCCTCCAGTCCCACGCGGTCTGATCAAATCGACCCTTTTATCGTAATCTAGTTGTTCAAACACACTGGAAGCCTTAACCATTTCCCCACATATAGACATATTTTGACGCATCTGCCTCAAACGACTTTTGAAAACATTGTGACAAAAGAAGAAATTGCTCAAAACGAGCAATTTCTCTTTTTGTCAGAATGTTTCAACTTTTTTCAGTAATTATTGCTTCATTTCTAGAGATTTTCCGTATCTTGAGTAGATGTTTTCAAAGTCGTCTGCTGCAGAAAACAACATACAGTGCTGAGTGGATTCGCGCTTACTCGAACTCGAAATGGACGCATAACTTTGTGTTATCGACGCGTTCGAGGGATGGTTTGATTTTATACTAAATTCGGATTATTCCATTATGTATTGTCAACTTCGTTTTTCATTTATACTTAAATGTTCATTATGAAAAGCTTGCCGGTGATGAAATCATAATAAAACAAAGAACCAGCTCAGCAGAAGTTCTGATGGCTTGTAAAAGCATTTAGCAAATATTTTCAAATACAGATACGTTTCCGGAAATGGTAAAACGAGTTAAACGATTTATTCGAATGTTCATATATATCGAGGGCTTGGC